>OX940801.1:39705000-39881236 GCA_954870605.1 Acer campestre
TGTAATTTTGATTTTTTTTTTTAATTTATTATTATTATATTTTTCACAATTTTTCCAATTTGCAGTATCCAACCAAACGTGTTTTTACCGTTTTCATTTACAAAATATTGTTTTCGATTATTATTACCAGACCCATTTTCAATGTTTTCAGCTTCTAAAAATCCGAAAATCAATTATTCATTTTCAAATGAAAATTTACAAAACAAAAAATAGAATATAAAAACATTACCGAACATTCCCAAACTATTACACGAAGATCATTGAAAAGAGTGGGTATATAGAGAGGGAGAGACGGATTCTTGGTTTTGTCAATTTATCATTTCGATCGGAGAGTGCAGTTGACAAGCAAGCATGTGGTTTATCCCTAAGGGGTGGTGCCGCTGGTCACTGCGGCGAGCTGTAGACTCGGACGTCCTGGGTTTGATCCCTGGTAACCACATTTCTCTTGGGGCCACTGGAGGTTTACCAAACTGTTAACTTCAGGGCATCGTGGGATTAGTCGAGGTACACGCAAGCTAACCCGGACACCCACAGATACCAAAAAAAAAAAAAAAACATTTGGTTCACAAATAGTTTAGTAATAATTGAGTCCAAACAAATACTTTGCTATGTTAATCGATAAAGCAAGGGCTCACAATACTTTGCTTCTTAAATGGCAGAGGAATATTTATACAACAATTCTTTGCTTTGGATTTTGCTTTCCTTGTCTTGTCATGAAGGTTCGGCATCCACTGCTACTTGCTCTATAAATATTAACTTCTCATGTAGGATTGACTAAATATCTCTTCTTCATACTTCAAATATATATATATATATATATATCTTCCTAAAGAAAACTAATTTCAACAAGGCCATCCATTTTAAGGTACATTTCAAGTGTAAAATCCAAATCATTGATTGTATTTAGCAATAAAATTTAGGCAAATATAGTGACTTAAATCATTGATTGTATTTATTTAGCAATTTTCAGTCTTCAGACTCATCAATTCAGACCAGCACAAGATATTTTCAGGCCAGGTACATACCATTCCTTCTTCGCTAATTCTTTTATAATTAATAGATGGTATAATCTAATCTACATTAGAAAAAACTCTCTTGACCAGTTAAAAAAAAAAAAAAAAAAAAGCCACCAAACACAATCTAATTTTGATTTAAGATTTTATTTGTTATTAGTTTCAATCTATCAAATAAAAACGCTAAACAATTAACGGTTATAAGAGTATAAATGTAAGATTATTCTTTTTCATATGTTTTTTTTTTCCTGAAAAAAATAAACAACTTCAACACTTGTATCAAAAGTTGTGGAAAAATAAATAAATAAACAAACAAGCATGTCATTCAAATTTTTATTTTAAATACTATTTAGTTTTCTGTCAAATTCAGGTCTATCTATTAAATTGTGTTTAATATGACTTCTCTCTCTATTGATCATAAGAATTTTTTTTCTTATATCAAGAGCTCTATTGTCAAAAGATTTTTTAATTTATTATTATTATTATTATTATTTGACATCAATTTGAGAAAAAAAAATTTAAGTATTTTAAGAAGTCATTTAATATCAAGAGCTCTAATGCCAAAAAAAAAAAAAAAAAAAAAAAATTCCAAGCTCAAATTTTGGAATTTTACAAAAACTCTTTTTGAGCTTTTTATTATTATTATTATTATTATTTTTAAAAAAATAAACTATCTTAAAAACTAATAATACTACATTGCATGCGCAAATTCTAACGTATCCTTTTGAATATAAAACTATTTTATTTGACAACCAGACAACACTAATTTTTTTTGTTCAAAACTCTATTTTGTGAATATTCTAGTTTCACTCAAAAGATATACTCGTAATAACTCAACTTAAAAAGACATTTTTTAAGATACTAACTTTAATAAAAGAAAAAAATAAAGTCCCCCATTAGTACACTTTTCTATTATGATTCAATTCTTTAAATACAATCGCTCAATGTGTTTTGGTGGTGAAAAGTGCTATTATGAGTAGTATGTGATTGCATGTATATAATGTTATCGCATACAAGTTATATGTGATCACGACAAAACAAAACTTAAATTTTAATGTGGTCGCATGTGAGTTGTATGTGATCATATATGAATTGATATGATTATGTCAGGGGTGGCTCAAAGGTGTCTGGAGCCTTAGGTAAAAATTTAAAATAGACCTTCGATTTGATTGTCCGGTTATTAAATTTTCATTCAATGTCTATATTTATTTTGCTAATTGGTGAAAAATTTATTATTTATCAAGAGCCATTTTTTGTGATCGATTGCAGTAGGAGAGTTTGGTTGAACATAGAATATGTAAAATGATATATTTTATCGTGAATATATAGCTGATAAATTTTTAACCGTGGAAAGAATAACTTTAGGTAGAATTTAAATCCATTTAAATGTTGTTTACTTGAAAATAGGAAACTTCTGATTTTTGAACATAATTTAGAAGTTAAGAGATATTATTTTTGAAAATTAGATAGAAGATTATTTTTTTTAATAGGTAGAAGTTGTTTTGATATAGAAAATATTGAATATTAAATTTTAAGAGAATTAATTAATTTTATATCATATTAAGGATAAAGGATACGGATATGAACACCTATAAAACTTATTAGTACACCCATTTTTATATATACACCTATGTCTAAAATTTAAAAATTAAATATTACTATAAACACTCATCCTAATGCCAAAAGTACCCTCATTGAAATAAATATATTTATTTTAATACATATTATTTATAAACACTCTTAAATTATTACCACACCCAATTTATAAAAGAAAATCATATTATTTTTGGAATCAAATCCTTTTTTAATGATAGTCCAATTTACTTTTGGAAATATCTCGAATGTAGGAGTCTTATAAAAGAGAATATGTATATGAGGTCAAAAGATTTTCAATTTGAAATTCTCATATTTATACAGCTATCTTAAAAAAAAAAAAAAAAAAAATCTTATTGACATATATGACTATCTTAAAAAAAAAAAAATTATATATAAAAAAAAAAAAAAAAACCTATTGATATTTACAACTATAGTTTTTTTTTTTTTTAAAAGTTGTTTTTTGATAGTTTAATTAGGGTTTATCATAAAAATTAGGGTTTATCATAAGTTTTTTTTTTTTTTTTTTTTTTTTGAAATATAGTTAAAGATATTGGTATAATTAATGAGTGTATATAGTATTTGGTTTATTTTTAATTAAAGTCCTTATTGGTAAATTTCTATTGGGATATTTTTGTAATTAATTTTTTTAATAAAATATGGGTGTACTAATAAGTTTTATGGGTGTCAATATCGGCTCCCAAGGATAAATGATAATTTTTTAGGTGGGGCTTTAGGTAACTGCCGCCCTGGATCATGCCCAAAAAAATCTTGACCACATATAAATTTTTAAAAGTGCATAGTACACCGTGTTCCATAGATTATATATATGTATATATAAACAATTTTTTAAAGTGTGCTAATATTATCACCCATAAAAAAAAATATGATTTGTATTTTGTACACCCATATTTTATTTAAATATTTAATTATAAAAATATTTCAATATAAATTTACCAATAAGGATAAATTATTTTAATTAAAAATAAATCAAATACTATTACACCATTAATTACACTTATCACATCTTCAACTATATTTCTTTATTAAAAACATATCTCCACGGTCTTCTCCTTGAGTGTGATCACTATTCATGACCTCATTTTCTGCCATTCAAACCTTCTTCAAAAATCAATTTCCAACTCTCTTTGTTTAATCTGCCCAAATGTAGAGCAAAATTCTCATATGCAGTATTAAAATTTTTGCATTGCGAGTGGTTAAAAAAATTATTCCGGTATCAATTTGTGATGAGTTACGAAGTGGATTTAGACAATAAGACACCTTCCCTGATTAATTCTTCCAAGACAATAAGACACCTCGCCCTGCTTAATTCTTTGAAGATTCTCCGAATCAATTCATCTTCAGAAAGTGTTGCAGGAATAATTTGTTGTAGTATATCATTAAATACATGCCAGGCATCAGGGGCGAAGCTACATGTAATTTAGCCTTGGCTTCAGCCCAGGCTGCATTTTTTCCAAAAAAAAAAAATTATTAACAATTAAAAATTTATTTTGTAAAAACAATTAAAAAACTATTACAATGTTCTTTATTTAAAATTTTTTTTAGATTAAACTTGTTATGTTTTCCATATCAAGTGTATATTTTTCAATTAATAAAATTTAACTATACCGTAGAGTATTGCGTTAAAAAATTATATTTAATTTAGCCCACCCTGAGATTAAGTCCTGGATTCGCCCCTGCCAGGCATTGAACACACTTGGAACTTGATCCAGGCTGTGTTGGTGAAGTAACGCTTCAAACAAATACACATCTAATTTTCACCATTCAGTTCACAAATTGGTAAAGAATAAATAACATCCGCAAACTTTTAGTACAAAGAGTGAGTCTTTCATAAGGGATCCCTTATTTTAATTTCGGTAAAGACCACTATCAAATTACATTGATTTGAATGAATTTTGATTTGATTTTTTTTTTTTTTTTTTTTGTGGATGATAAGTTCATTGAAATATACCCATGAATAAAATTTGAGTATTTTTCAAGCACTAGAACTATTTATTCCGATTTTTTTAAATATGAAGGCATCGGAAAAGTTGGCGAAATATAGGAAAATTTAAGAAAAATAATTACAGTGCTTGAAAAATTTTCAAATTTTATTCATAGGTAGATTTCAATGAACTTATCATCCATAAAAAAATTCAAATCAAAATTTGTTCAAATCAATGTGATTTCATGGTGATCCTTACCGAAATTAAAATAAGGGATCCCTTATGAGAGACTTATTCTTAGTAAAAATATACCATTATATGTTTGACCTTTTAAATATTTCACATTTGGATCCAAAGATAAAATTTTTTTTTTTTAATTGGGTATATTAATAATTTAATAGGGTATATAAAGAAAATGTATTAAAATAAAGGGATTTTAGTAAAAATGCCGTATTTAAGGGGAAATTTCAAATATACTCCATGTAGTCAAAAACTTACAAAAATACCCCCACTTAAGTAATTTTTTTTTTTTAGCAGCAAAGATTTATTAAGGCCTAAGCAGGCAAACCACAACAAACACCTAAGAAAGGGAAGAAAATAGAGGGTGCAGCCTTAAAAAATAGCAGCAGAAACAAACGGACAGAAAGCAAACAAAGACAACAAGCAAAAGGGAAACCCCTAAAAAAACACAAATAGAAAAGCTAAACATTAATGAACATCCCACAAGACCAAATCCCCCTCCATGCTCGAGCCTTTCTTTGCCACTTAAGTAATAACTACAATATTTATTACCATCATCACTTTTTACCAACCAATGATACAAAAATAAAAGAAAAGAAGTAAATTATACATTGTTTGAACAAGATAAATGAGATGGAACTCTTCTAATTCTTTTTTTTTTTTTTTTTCCTTTTTCTTTTGGATGCATAAAAGTGTTAAAGAAATTTATATAAAGTGCTGACAATGTGAGTTTTCGAAAAAAAAAATAACACTTTTCTTTCATCACAATCTATATATTGATAGAAATAATATGGGTATGTTTTGTATTTGTTGGGTTAATTTGTAGACCCGATGTCAGGTTATAATTGACCCGAAGAACAATTTTTGAGCTTCGGGTAGGGGGCAACCGGAAGCTCTGAAATTTGTCTTCGGGTCAAGGGTGCCCCGATATCGAGTCACCCATGGCTCAAAGAACAATTTCAAAGCTTTGGGTTAGGGGCATCCCGAAGGTACATCCCGAAGCTCTGAAATTGTTCTTTGGGTCAATGATGACCCGATATCGAGTCACACCTGACCCAAAGAACAAATTCAGAGCTTCGGGTTGCCCCCACCCGAAGCTATGAAATTTGTTCTTCAGGTCAATGGTGATTCGATAGCGGGTCACACCTGACCCGAAGAACAAATTTCATAGCTTTGGGTTACCCTACCCGAATCTCTGAAATTGTTCTTCAGGTCATGAGTGACCCGAAGTCGGGTCACCATTGACCCGAAGAACAAGAACAATTTTTTTTATAAAAAAAATTGTTTATGTGTTTATATATTAATTTACACTCCTTATGTTTGAAGTAGTAAAGTTTTTTTTTTTTTTTTTGAATTGATAATCTATATTTAAAATTTTCCAGGATTGAAGATGACAAATGTGCAATTGGTTTTGAATTGGGGTGGAGAATGGAAAAGTGATCGTGGTGTATATTGGTATGACGGTCGGAGAGGAAGGCATTTGATTTTCCAAGGGATGCAAATTATGATCAACTATTAGATAAGGTTTACTGCGTGATCGGGATTGATAGAAATCATTATCGGGTTACTCTTACGACAGTTGCACAAACCATTTGTCCTAGCTTGCCTATCGAGATTATTGATGATGATGATGTTGCATTGTTGCTGTGCCGAGAGGATGTTGACCCTCTAGTTTGCATAATATTTGTCCAGAGTCACCTCACCGCCCACACCCTGCAACTCAATATATTCGAGAGTTTATAGAAACTGCCAACAATGGTAATTCCCCTCTTCATAATTTTGGTTTCATGATAACTAACAACTGATTAAGGAATTGGGGTCAATATATCATTAGGGGTAGTTTAGTCTTTTAGGGGCAATTCTAAAAAAATAATTCTAAGGGTAGGTTTGCAATTCAACCCCTCAAATAAAGCATTTTTCCTAAAATCCCTAAAATAAATATATTAATTTCAATAAGGGTACTATTGGTATTATGATGGATACTTATAGGGATGGTCATTGGGGAAATGGGGATGGATATAGGCACCCCCCCCCCCCCCCCCCCCCCCCATTTTCCCCAAATGGGAAAATGGGGATGGGGTAGTTTTGGGGGGAGGTCCCCCCATCCCAATCCTCATTTCCCCGTTTTTCTCTATTTTTCCCTATTTCCCCGTTCCTTAGTCTTCTCCGTTTCCCCATTTCCCCTGTTTAAGTAAAAATTACATAGTAAAATAGAAAGAATAAAAATAATAAGAATATATATATATATATATATATTAATATATTATATATAGGGTTTAGGGAAAATAGAGAAATGGGGATGGTGGCACCTACCCCCATCCCCATCCCTATTTCCACAAATTTATGGGGGAAATGGGGAAATGGGGATGGAGAGCCCATCCCCATTTCAATTTGGGGATAAAAATCATCCCCCCACCCATTTTCCCATTTTCCCCCCAAATGGGGATGGGGGAGTCGGGATTTGGATCCCCGGGGATAAATGGCCATCCCTAGATGCTTA
Organism: Acer campestre; assembly: GCA_954870605.1. Lineage (NCBI taxonomy): Eukaryota > Viridiplantae > Streptophyta > Magnoliopsida > Sapindales > Sapindaceae > Acer > Acer campestre. The sequence goes on from OX940801.1 coordinate 39,712,293, forward strand.
TAGTAATAGTTTAAATTTTTTAATTTTAAACATAGATGTAATTGTAAAATGGGTGTGTAAATCATATTTATAGGTGACAATATCGGCACTCTTCTTCAAATACATAGTTGAACATAAATAAAATGAAATAATTAAATAAATAAATTGAAATCTTAACTCTTCATATATCTCCATTATTAAAACACATTAGATTATATAAAAACTTTGTTGGATCAGGTGGGTTAATTGCAATAATATACCCCACGTTTTTATTGTACTTTTGCTGAAATTACATAAACATTCATTTAACTAGTTTGACTTGGGTTAGATTTAACATGGAATTGACAGTGAAGGGCAAACATGTATTTTTTTCATAATAAGTTTTAAAAATTAGATTTATTTATTATAAATAAATAAATAAGGATTTAGCTATTACTGTATACCGGACCTGCATACTTGTAGCCATTGTGCAGGTAGTTATCATAGACATAGTTATTTTCTAATTTTTTTTTTTTTTTTTTTTGTGTGGTAGTTGAACAAATAAGGGGTTGGATAGAATAAAATTAAAGTATGATGTATACATATATCTATTAGATATTCATAGTTGCAACTAATTACTTCTTTTGTGATGGCTTTGTCAATGTCATATCATTTATACAACTTTTTTATTCGATTTCTCTATTAATTGTATGAAATTGCATTGAAGGATTTTTCTTAGAAAGTGGTACATAAGCTTCTGCGCTTGATAATGAATCAAATCTTCTTATGTTCATTTCTAGTACAATGAAGAAAATCTTCTTATATACGTTCATTTTCATACATTGACCCAGGTCCAGGTCCATACATTGACATTATAACCTTCATGCGTCCTTCAATTTGCAAATATTGGAACTATCATAGAAAATTAAAGGAGAGTTTGAATATTCTAAGGGGAAAAAAGGAAGACTTGAATAGCCGCAGGGAGGACATTCAGCTAAGATTGAGTAATGAACTTTGTCATTTTGGAAAACAGCCGCAGCAAGAAGTTGAAAATTGGTTAAAGAAAGTGGAAAAGATCATTGATGAGATACAAAGTCTTGAAGATGAAGTCGGTAAAGTCAGGTATTTGTCACGTGCATTCCTAGGAAAACGAGTCTACAAAAAAATAGAAGAAACAACTGAAGTTTATGGTGAAGGTAGTTTCTCTGAGAGTTTGGTAATTGATGATCTATCAGCACCAGAGTTGGTAAGTGAAGCTGCTGTAAAAGAAAAGATTTGGCAATACATGATGGGTGATAGCAAATGCAAGATTGGAGTTTGTGGAATGGGAGGGATAGGGAAAACAACCATCATGAAACACATTCAAAATGAACTCTTGAAGGAAGCCAAATTCGACAAAGTAATTTGGGTCACTGTATCCCAAGAGTTTGATGTGTTTAAGCTGCAGAATGAAATCGCATCTGCACTCAATGAAGATTTATCAGAGTATGAGGATAAACCCATACGTGCAGCAATGCTATCAAAGATACTGGAGTCAAGAAAGAGGTATGTCCTAATTCTGGATGATGTGTGGAAGAGATTTTTTCTAAAGGATGTTGGAATCCCTGAGCCAAGTGTAAGTAATGGATGCAAATTAGTTTTAACAACCCGTTCAATAGAGTTGGCACTATCTATGGGCTGTGAGGCAATGAGAGTTACGCCACTTTCTAATGGGGATGCATTAAATTTGTTCTTGAACCATAGTGGACGTGACGTTTATGTTCCTACTTTGGAATCAACTCTGAAAGAAGTTTTAAAACAATGTGCAGGTCTACCTCTTGCAATTATCATAATTGGCAGCAGCATGAGAGGAGAGTATGATGTTCTTTCGTGGAAGAATGCACTAAACAAATTGAAAAAACATACAGGAAGTGCTGAAGGTATGGCAGATGAGGTATTTAAGGGTTTAAAATTCAGCTATGATCGTTTGCCGACTGCAAAAATGAAACAATGCTTCTTATATTGTGCTTTGTATCCCATAGACTTTGAAATTTCAAAGGAGGAGTTGATAGAATATTGGATTGTTGAAGGACTCATCGATGAGATGGAGACCAGACAAGAAATGTATGACGAGGGCCTTTCTATTTTGAACAACTGTGAACAACTTGCAGAAATCATTGCAACATCGGATGATGATGATGAGATGAACAAGGAAGAAGGAACAGATTTCACCGTATTCACTCTTCCCAAATTAAGAGAAATAAACTTTCAGGATTTACTGCAATTAGAGTACATATGTAGTCGTGGGTCACTTATAGAATGTAATTCTCTAGAAAGAATCATGATATCCAATTGTCCAAAGCTTAAGCGAATCCCGCTCTTGCTTCCCCAACTTGACAACGGACAACTACTTCCTCCTGTCTCCCTTAGACATATTGAAATAGACTCAAGAGAGCGGTGGGATTCACTAGAGTGGGATCATCCCAACATTAAAAATGTCCTTGAACCATCTTTACGCATGGATCGACCAAGAATAAAGTGGTATGGTATGAGTATGCCGTATGAGTGGGTTCTTGTATTGTGAACTGCGGGAGTGATTTCCTGAAGGTTGTGATTTCCAAATGTAAACATTGTTTGACCATGTAATTTCATATTTTGCTTAGGTTGTGTCCCATCTCTGTTTGTTTTAAAGTTTCCACAATAACAAATGCAAGTAAAAGAAAGCTCATTTAACAAATGCCATTTTCATTTCACATTGATAGATAGAGTGTTTAATTTACCCAAGAAAATCAGGCTGAAACCATCCCACGTACAATAAATGGACTAAAGGTAAACATTAAACAGATAACAAGCGAGAGTCCTTGATATTTGTTAAGTCTACGTGAGGAAGTTGGAAACAATCTGCAAGACTACCACCTCTACAGGGCTGGGAGAAATTTAAAATGGTTTTCTAGTCACTGCAGGGCTCAGTGTAGTTTAATTGCAGAGCGGTTAGCAAATTAGCTCTCTAATATAAAAGACACAGCTGATATTACATAAATAGTTTTTAAGTTTTCAGTGGGTGGTTAAACTCATCAGCTGACTATCATATAATCTTGCTAATGCTTGAGCAACAAATCCCCAAATCTTAAATTCAGTTTTTGTATAATTATTTGAGATTGATATAAAGCAAGGGGGGCTCACAATACTTTGTTTCTTAAATGGTAAAGGAATATTTATACCTGATTTGTTTTCATTTCTTTTAATATGTATTGTTTTAATATGGTGTTTTTATTTTTTACAGATGATATATAGATTGTTGTAAATTAATTGCTTTAAATATACCTCAGGAGGACCTAAAGGTGAAGAATTGGATTTGGCTTCTGTTGGTGCCTCCAAGATCCTTGCTTCTGATTTCTCATTCAAGTAACTGGAGAGATGAGAAAAGACTGTCAGTGTTGAAAATCAAACTAGCCGAAATATGACCAAGTTGTATCAAAGTAAGAAGAAGTTAAACATAGTGTACATGCAGACAAGGAAAGAGTCCAAGTCCTCCCTTAGATTTCTTAACATGCACCATGAGGTCAATCCATGATTATTTCAAATATTAGAAACAAAATGAAAATTGTATTGTACAAGAAAAGGCGAAATAAATCCTGAAAAGGGAACAGAAAACAAATAACCCAAGTGGCAATGCATCGGCCATTTTCCTCCGAAGAATTTCAAAGTGACAGGATGGACAAAGCTGTATTTTTGTATAATCTTCAGCCTAAAATATTTTTTTCTGGTCAGATGTGATAGGACCAAGTAGTTGCAATAAACAAAAGATAGTGGAATGTGCTTATGTGCTTTTCATAAAACCGAAGAACGGGACAAAACGAGAATGAGGACACAAAGATGGTTCTGTTCCACCAATCAACGACCTTAGACTCCTTCCAATTCTATCCACTAAAATTTATTTCACATAAACCTCCAACAATCTACAAAAATCCAGAGGCCTTAAAAACTCTTCAGCAGTATCAGCACTAATTTCCGAGGACCACTGGAACTGCAAGTACCTGTAGCAACTCTAGTTCTACAATGGTATCTAGCGAAGATGCCAACAGATACTTTATCAGGGTCCTATTCCTTAATATATTTTATGAGAGTTTGCAGTCCAACCTAGCAAAAAAAAGAACTGTCAGTTAATTCCCTGGTTGTTCAGTACTGAAACAAGTGAAATGCTAGTTCAAAAAAAATAAAAAAAATAAACAAATGAAATGCAGTTTCTGTGATAAATTATATAACAATTAGAAGAAAAATTACCCCTAGGACAAACCATGTAAATTTGATACACAGTAGATAGCTTTCTTAATATTTTCAGTTTTTGAAGGCATAAAGTTTGCTGGCAATAGGGTGTACATCAGCAACAATAAAGGTATAAAACTTCTTCATCTTCCATTGCTAGGATGCTGATTTCTAGCCAATAGCCATGAATATATGGAACTTTAAAAATGATCATAGAGGCAGTTATATATTTTTATTTTTATTTTTCCTTAGCCAACCCAATGCTAGCATGGTAGTTAGTGTATTTTGGTATGGGAAAAAAGAAGAAGATACAATATGATTCTAGTTCTTTCGCATCTAAAATTGAAACTCAATTTGTTATTTCAAAATAAACTTTGGTACCTTCCCGTCTATGAGAGATGCATATAATGTTGAGCCCTTCTCCTTCAAGTCTGCTGGGATACTTCCCAGTATATAATCCTTTTCATCCACAGCTATTTGAGTACGAAGAAAACTAAAAATTGAAAATTAGACATAATGAATTATAGTAATGATTTTTGAAGACCAAATAACAAAATAATTTCAATTATGCATTCTTAAAAAACCTTGTGGAACTAAATCATGCAAACCAAATAGCAATTTGCTTTTACAATAAAAGAGTTTAGAGTGCTAATGATAAATTGCAACAACAGCAATAGTGAAAAAACATAAGTACACTATGAAATTGCAGGAGAAACTCCCATGTATGATTGGAACAAATAAGTGAAGAAAATGCTTATTTTAATTGAACTTTTTCAGTGGAACTGAGATGCTTCAAACTTTGTATCAGTTCCACTTCGTTACTATAAATTTCTTCCTCTCTAATACATTATATGGAAGAAAAGAAAATACCTTTAGAGCTTTCTTCACATTACCCTCCATGGTTCCATAAGGTTTTCTCTGTGGAATCCTTAGCAAGAATGAGATATCCTCCAAAGAGGCCTAAAAGAAAAAGCAAGTTAGTAGTTACTATTGAAACTATAGATTATAAATACAAATTGAATACTGATATCAACCTGAATTGCCTTCATGTTCGTGTTTGCAGGGATAGCCTTTCTCAAAGCAAGTTCCCCAGTTCTTGGCACCTTGGTGTCTGGAGAATAAAGCACCGCCTTTGCAGGAGGAGAAGACCCAAATTCCTAGCCAATTAAACATAGCGGTGAAGAAATTTGGACAAGAATGAGGATTGCAGCATCAAAGTCTTAACTGTCTCCATTCCATGTCCAACAGTTGATAATGATATGTACAATCTGGATGAAAAACTATGCCAGGATGCCAGTTCCTGCATGACCCTCAATCCGTTTTAGAAAATGGAAAGACCTCAAAAGAGAAGATATAGTTTTCATTTATTCTTTTGATCTCCAACACTATAGGAGGTCATCAATGTGTAAGAAAATGAGAACTGGAAAAAGGCAAATTCCGGAGCTAAATTTGATTTTACTTGTCATGAGAGGCATAATGGGGTCAGCAGAATAGCACACATGATACATCTCTGATCTCACAAGCCAGGCAGCACAGCAATTGCTTTCATAATATTCTGGTGCTAGAGTAATAAGACATGGACCCAAATTCACGCAATGATCATGAAGGGATCTTGCTACTAAAACAAAAGAATCCAATCCACTATATGGACGCAAAGTCACTATATGGAATATGTTTCTCAGTCTTCTGCTTCCGAATCCAATCCAAACACACAATTTCATGATACTAGTTCACCAAGCAACGTTTTTCTCTGAACTCATGAAAAAAATGATTATTTCTTAAGCACCAGCAACCACGACATTTCCCTACGAGGGTCCGTATATGGCATTCTACGTGTCCAGTACCATTTATTTTTATAAATCTGAAGAAATAGGCTAGATTCTACATCCTAAGCCAAGAGAACTTGTTTGCAGAACTTAAGAAGACTGCCATTGTTATGTAACTAAGACAACACAAACCATAATCGGTTTAGATCTAACCAGATATAATTTAATCAGCTCCATTACATTGCATAACCAACAATAATGTCCTAAAATCTCCCTAAATTATTCTAGCCAGCAAAATTTTCCATTTATTTCAATAAAACTTTGCAACTAAACAAATACAATCAGCACAAAAATGCCCACAAACGACATTGAATTATCACATTTCAAAATCGCAAAAAAGAACTTTCAAAGAACCCACACAAACACTATAATAAACAGTAGAAAATAGGTGGGAGCAAAATTAAAAGACCAACCCTTGTATCATCGTTTGTAGACTTGCAGTGAAACTTGAGAGGGGCAATGGCAAATCTTGGAGGTCCATGTCTAGTGTTGAGAGAAAAGCGTGCCTTGGAGCGGTAGAGGAACAGAAAGAGAGCTAGTGAGCACTGTGCAGGGGCTGAGCCCAGAAAATTTTATTTGAAGGGGCCAATGCAGTAAAATATGCTATTTTGAGGGACGAAAGTGAAATTTTACAAAATTTAATATAAAATATACAATTTTTTTAAAACGATGTTCAATATATTTTTTGGTTGGGATTCTTGGGATGAGGGTGGCTGAAAAAATTGTATATTTTATATTAATTTGTCTTTTGAGAAAAGAAAAGCTTTTGTCATTAAAGGAGAGGCTAGCTGTGATTTGAAAGGGGCTGTGTTCTAATCCCAATTTTTTGAAAGGTGATAGGGCCATTAGGAAAAGTTATGATAGGTCCGCTTCAGCTTCTCAAATCACAGAGGAGGACGAAGTTGGTCTAATAGCCCATTTGTTTTTTTTTTGAACTGGGGTCTAATAGCCCATTTAAAGTTAACAATCTGAAGGTTGCTATGGGTTCGGATGAAGAAGAATTCACATCCAGAATGGTGCAATGGGTCTTGTGTTCTCTTACAATCTTTTTAGTAGAACAGTGGATTCTTTGCTTGGATGACACTGATACCTAGCTTTGTTGATTCTTAACTGAAAATACTTTGCTTCTTAAATGGTAGAGAGGAATATAGCACAATTGTTTCCTTTGAATTTCTCTTTCCTTGTCATGGAGGATTTGCATCTAGTTGTTCTTTATATATTAAATTGTCATATAGAACTGAATTAGCATTTCTGTTGCTTGTATATTTAATTCACAATATACCTCCTGTACTCTTATCTTTTCACTTTTCCCAGAAAATCCTTGAATGCAAAAAAATTCATCGGAGAAAACATTAGGTCAGTTATGCAGCTTTCCTTCTTTATTGAGTTTTTGTACAATTGATAGTATCATTTTACATCTATGAGTTATATTTATTTGAACTGTTATTAGATTCAAGAGCATTATGCATGCATTTATCTAACCAGTTACATTTTATGGATGTTTTATGTTTAGATGATCGAAATAACCATGATATCGATATGTCAAAAACATTTAAATTCTAAAATAGTCTTAAATTATGAGATAACTGATTTTACCTTGTTTACTTAATTGACAACTCATCATTCATTTTAATCACATTAAATTAAGAAGAAAAGAATTTATTATTACAATTTTTTTTTTCCATTATCCTCAACAAAAGTTCTCCTTTATTATTTTTACTAAATAATTATTGGGAGTTTGTTACTCATTCATGTTACATGTTACAACTTAAGTTTTACTTGGCTAGAACCTAACCATGATTTGGCTAAGACCTACCAAAACTTTGGCTAGGCCAATGTCTTGGCCGGGACCGAGCCAAGACCAAAATTTGATCAGGCTAAGACTTGGCCAGAACTTTAGCAAGACTTGGCTAGGACCTGACTAGGGTGTTTTTAGTTGTAACATTAAGGATGTCGTCATGAGTTAAGTATAGGTAAAAATAAATAAATAAATAAATAAACCTACTAATTTTGGGTAAAATTAGAAGTATTTACAATCTTTAGATTACTTTTGCCAATTTCATTTTCATTTTTTTTTTGTTAAATTCACGGTACCCATTAAAGTTAAGATTAAAGTTTTGATATGTACACCCTCTTTAAAATGTGTTAACAACCTTAAATTTTTTTCTTTTGATTTGGTATTTTGACTTCACTGATTTTTTTTTATTTTTTTTATTTTATTTTTTTTTTTCCACAAGAGAGATTTGGAAGTGTAAGAAGAAAATATGTACATCATGATTCATGTCTTCGTAGAGGACTAGCATATATATATGTATATGATCATGATTAGTTCAATATATAAAACTTTACTTCTCACATAGAATTTAAATTTTTCTGTTGCTTGTATTCTGTTGACTTAAATTTTCTTTTGCTCTATCTTTTCATGAATATTCTTCCAAAATATCCTTGAAGACAAAAATTCTTCCAAGCCTTATCCTTTCCATCTTCTCAGAATCATTGAAGTAGCACTAGATACTTTGGCCAGGTATATACTTTTCATTTTTTACAGAATTAATTCTTGTACAATGAATATCTTTTTCTAAATAATTCTAATACTTAGACTCGGTTAGGTATAGTTGTAACCTCTTAAAATAATTATATTTAGTGCACTAAATTTTACTTATTAATCGATCATACAAAATTTAAAAGCAATAAGCATGTGTTTATCTTAATGTTGAACTTAATGTTGAAATGATACATATGTCCATATTTTGGAGACAGCCATATACTATCCCCTCAACAGAGTCCTCTCTAGTTAGCCATCTCATGGCCTCTCATAGATTTAGGCTCTCTCTCTCTCTCTCTCTCTCTCTCTTTTGTGAAAACATTATGGTTTGTAATCTTGTTAGGTTAGTTTTAGAAATTAGTATTAATATAAAGATAAAAAGCATGAATTATTTAAATCACAAGTTAAAATAGGGTATGAAAATAAAGTGAACGGTCACTTCACATGTTACATAAAGAAAAAAAAAACATTTAATGATATTAATCACAAGACTAACATGCATGTATCACTTATCATTTATCAAAAGAAGTTAAAATTTATTAAATATATTGAATATAGATACTGTAAAATTAATTTTAAAATTTAAAATTTAATAATTTTTTTGAAAATAAATTTCAGGTTATTTTTAATATTTTAGCAAGAGAAGGATATATGATATAATATACTGAATTTCCTTCTCCGGCAATATCAACATTCGAGTGATGTCATTGTTATTTATTTTTAAATTTAATAATATAATATTATATAATTTTTATTTGATTTTTATATTTGTTTTTGTAAGTTTTGTACATTATATTTTGTATTTTTATATATCATTAAAAAATATTGTAGCATTATGTCTATTATCAAAACTATATAAGAACATAGAAATTTATTTAAATTTTATACGGATCCAATGAGTACAATAAATTTATTTTTATGTACACTTAGTTATTTTACATAATCACATAATTTGGAATTTACCAAACACATTTATTTTATTTTTCAGAAGCTATTTTCTTCCCCAAAAGGTGAAGTACAACAATTTTAAAAAACGGATCCACCAAATATTTACTTGTTTTTCATTTAAATTTGATTATTTCTTAAATAAAACTAAAAGTGATTATTTATCAAGCTACCATACCTTCAAATTGAAAATTATATCATACGAAACAACCAAAGTCCAGGTATATCTACCCCTAAAGAGTTACCAATAATGATTCTCATGAAATCAATTTCTTTATAGTAGTTTGATCAATTGCTCTAGGGATTTAGCTATTATACAAAAACCTTATGGATATAGCCATACAGGGTAGCTTCAAGGGATCCATTATTTATTTTAAACATTTTTAGTTTTCATTTTTAAAAATTCTCATTATTTGAGTTTATGGACTGAAATCTAATAGATCTAAAATGTGTAAACAGCCTTAAAATTTTTCTTTTCATTTGGTATTTTGATATCACTAGTTTTTTTTTTTTTTTTTTTTTTTTTTTTTTTTTTTTTTCACGAGAGAGATTTGGATGTGTAAGAAGAAATATGTACATCATGATTCATTTGTTGGCGTAGAGGAATAGCATATATATATATATATGATCATGATTTGGTATTTTGATATCAGTAGGGTTTTTTTTTTTTTTTTTTTTTTTTCACGAGAGAGATTTGGATGTGTAAGAAGAAATATGTACATCATGATTCATGTGTTGTCGTAGAGGAATAGCATATATATATATATATATGTATATGATCATGATTAGTTCAATAAATAAGCACTAGATACTTTACTTCTCACAGAATTAAAATAAAACTTTACTTCTCACATAGAATAAAAAAATTCCAGTTGCTTGTATTCTGTTGACTTAAATTTTCTTTTGCTCTATCTTTTCATAAATATTCTTCCAAAATATCCTAATAAAACTCTACTTCAAACATAGAATTAAAAATTTTATGTTGTTTGTATTCAGTTGACTTAAATGTTCTTTTGCTCTATCTTTTCATGAATATTCTTCCAAAATATCATTGAAGACGGAAATTCTTCCAAACCTTAATCCTTTCATCTTCTCAGAATCATTGAAGAAGCACTAGATACTTTGGCCAGGTATGTGCTTTTCATTTTATACAGAAATAATTCTTGTACAAGGAGTATCTTTTTCTAAATAATTCTAATACTTAGACTCGGTTTGGTATAGTTGTAACCTCTTAAAATAATTGTTTTTTCATGCACTAAATTTTACTTATTAATTGATCATACAAAATTTAAAAGCAATAAGCATGTGTTTATCTTAATGTTGAAATGCTACATATGTCCATATTTTGGAGAAGGCCATATACTGCTCCCTCAATAGAGTCCTCTCTAGTTAGCCATCTCATGGCCTCACATAGATTTAGGCTCTCTCTCTCTCTCTCTCTCTCTATATATATATATATATATCTTGTGAAAACATTATATTTTGTATTCTTGTTAGTTTAGTTTTAGAAATTAGTATTAATATAAAGATAAAAGCATGAATTATTTAAAATCAAGAGTTAAAATACGGTATGAAAATATAGTGAACGATCACTTCACATGTTATATAAAGAAAAAAAAAAAAAACCATTTAATGATATTAATCACAAGACTAACATGCATGTATCACTTATCATTTATCAAACATTAAAAGAAGATAAAATTTATTAAATATATGGAATATAGATACTGTAAACTTAATTTTAAAATTTTAAATTTAATACTTAAAAAAAAAAGAAACTTCATGTTATTTTTAATATTTTAGCAAGAGAAGGATATATGATATAATATATTGAATTTCCTTCTTTGGCAATGTCGACATTCGAGTGATGTCATTGGTATTTATTTTAAAATTTAATAACATTATGTATAGAATTGTGAGAGAATTAATTTATCTTATTTCTCACTTACTCTCAACTGAGAGATCGATGAATATAAATAGGAAAGAAAATTGAACTACTTCCTAAATACAAGGACTTTCAACTCAACTAGGAAACAACAACTTTAAAGGAGAGTTTGAGTAACAGACTACTCAAAACTCTTTATTGCAGATAACTAAAGAATTAAAAGATAACTACTAGAAAATAACAGCCTACACAATAATCTAACAACATACTTTCAACACCCCCCCTCAAGCTGGGCAGTAAATATTTATCATACCCAGCTTGGAACACAAGTCTTCAAAGTTAACTCTAGGAAGAGCCTTTGTAAGTATGTCAGCAGTTTGAAGTATAGTAGGTGTATATACTAGTTTCACACTCCCTTCTTCCAACTTCTCCTTGATAAAATGACTGTCTATTTCAACATGCTTTGTCCTGTCATGATGCACAGGATTCTTTGCAATGCTGATGGTAGCCTGGTTGTCACAGAACAGTTTCATTGTGTCCATAGGAGTTTTCAGTTCTATTAATAGTCTTCTTAACCATATCCCTTCACAAATACCTTGTGCCATGGCCCTAAATTCTGCCTCAGCACTGCTTCTTGACACTACAGCTTGCTTCTTACTTCGCCATGTGACCAAATTTCCCCACACATATGTACAGTACCCTGAAGTTGACCGTCGATCTGTGAGAGACCCTGCCCAATCAGCATCAGTAAAGATTTCAGTGCTTCTACTTGAGCCCTTTTTGAAATATAGGCCCTTTCCTGGTGTCATCTTCAAATACCTCAAAATCCTAAACACTGCATCCATATGTTCTTCAGTAGGATTATTCATAAATTGACTTATAGTGCTTACAGGAAAACCAATGTCCGGTCTTGTATGTGAGAGGTAGATGAGCTTTCCCACAAGTCGTTGATATCTACCTTTGTCCACCGGTGCACTGTTTTCAATCATTCCCAATTTCACTGTGTAGTCCATTGGAGTCTCGGCAGGCTTGCATTCGAGCATCTTGGTTTCTCTTAGTAAGTCCAAAATATACTTACGTTGGGACACCACAATGCCCTGTTTTGACCGAGCTATTTCCATGCCTAGGAAATACTTGAGACTTCCCAAGTCTTTGATTTCGAATTCCTTTGCAAGTACCTTTTTTAGTCTTTGAATTTCTTCGTTATAATCCCCTGTAAGGATTATATCATCAACATAAACTATAAGAATAGTAATTTTACCTCCAGGAGAATGTTTGACAAATAGTGTATGATCAGCTTGACATTGTAGATACCCATACTGTTTTACTGCCCTTGTGAACCTCTCAAACCAAGCACGTGGGGATTGTTTGAGCCCGTAGAGAGATTTTTTTAGTCTGCATACTTTACTGGTTTTTGAGCATGATTCAAGTCCTGGAGGAACCTCCATGTAGACTTCCTCTTCTAGGTCGCCATTTAGAAAGGCGTTTTTCATGTCCAACTGATGGAGAGGCCAATCCAAGTTTGCGGCTAAAGAGAGCAGCACACGGGTTGTGTTGAGTTCCGGAGCGAACGTCTCCTCATAATCGATTCCATAGGACTGTGTGTATCCTTTGGCGACCAGCCGAGCCTTGAATCGTTCAACATTCCCATCCGCTCTGTGCTTCACTGTAAAGATCCATTTAAGATCCATTTGCAACCTACTAGATTTTTGCCCTCTGGAAGTTCTGACATTTCCCAAGTCCCATTCTTTTCAAGGGCTCTTACCTCCTCATATACTGCAGGCCTCCATTCCGGTACTTTAATAGCTTCATGTATGCTATTGGGCACTGGAATGGTTGCTAAATTAACAACAAAAGCCCGGTAATTTGGAGACAAGCCCTCATATGAGATGAAATTGCACATAGGATAGAGTGGTCGATCCCTACATTCTCTCACTCCTTTTCGTATTGCAATTGGTTGATCAATATCAGACATTTCATTATCAGTATAGGTAGAATCAGAATCACTCTTACCTGAGATACTTTCAACAGCAACTTCTGTGTTTGTGTCTGGTATTTGGACTTGTTGATTTGGTTCAGAGTCATGGCGTTGCAGTGACTTTTGGTGCTCTATCTCTTTCTGATTTTTTTCTTTCCTTGTATACACAATGAACTCTTTGTCAGCAGCTGGTTGTAGGGAATTGATTTGCTGACTAGGGTAGATATGTGTTTCAGTGGGAGGATGAGACTTAGAGTTTCTTGTTTGATTTAAAGGTAGATGAGATAAAGTAGGAGACATGTGAGAGTGAGACTCTTGGTTTTCAGTAGATGAGGGATGAGTTTGAGTTTGAATTTGACTAGAGTTATGAGGTAGTGGATGAGACTGACTTGGAGGAGTTTAAGTTTGATTAGGATGCATAGTTTCCCATAACTGAATATTCTGATCAGTATTGAGAGTCTCCCAAAGCTGAAATTCTTGACTCACATTCCCCCCCTGAATTGTAGGTTTGGGATAAAATGGCTGGTTTTCCATAAATGTTACATACATGGATGTATAAAACCATTTTGTAGATGGAGAATAGCATCTATAACCTTTTTGGGTTGGAGCATACCCGACAAATATGCATTTAATTGACCGTGGGTCCAATTTGCTCCGATTTACCTGACTAGTATGAACAAATACACTGCAGCCAAAAACTCTAGATGGTATTTGTGACAAAATTCGTGTGTCAGGGTAGGTTTTGAGAAGTGATTGACATGGAGTTTGAAATTTAAGAACTCTAGAAGGCAACCTATTGATTAAATACGCAGCTGTGAGAACAGCTTCACCCCAAAACTGTTTAGGAATATTAGAGGAGAACATAATTGATCTTGCCACTTCTAAAAGATGGCGATTTTTCCTCTCCAAGACTCCATTTTGTTGGAGAGTCTCAACACATGAACTTTGATGTATAATTCCTTCATTGATTAAATAGTTTCCTAACAATGAGTTAAAATATTCCTTACCATTATCAGTTCTTAAAATTTGAATTTTAGTCTGAAACTGATTTTGGATCATTTTATTAAAACTTTTGAAAATTTGACATACTTCAGATTTTTCTCTCATGAGAAAAATCCAAGTTAGTCTAGTGTGATCATCAATGAAGGAAACAAACCATCTAGCTCCTGTTATATTGTCAACCCTAGACTGCCCCCAGACATCACTATGGATCATAGAAAATGGATATGATATCTGATATGATTTATTTGGGTAAACTTGACGAGTATGTTTAGATAACTGACATATTTCGCATTGGAAAAGATGCGGACTTTTATTATCAAACAATACTGGAAACAATTTTTTTAGGGTGACCTAATCGATAATGCCACAACATGATAACACTATCATTATTTAACCTAGAATTTGAATTAAACTGACTCTTGAGAGATACAAACTCTGCTGTTTGAGGTTGTCTTTCAGGATAGACTTCAATCTTCAAGAGATAGAGTCCTGAACACATCTCAGCATTGCCAATCATCTTCCCCGAATCCAAGTCCTGAAATTCACAATGGTTTGGAAAAAATTTAGTCATACAATTTAGTTCCCGAGTGAGTTTGCTAATCGATAACAAATTGCAATCCAAATTATGAACTAAAAGAACTGAGTGAAGTATTAGATTCTTAGAAATCACAACTGAACCTGTGCCAGCTACTTTTGACAGAGAACCATCGGCAATTTTAACAGTAAGATTGACAAGACATGGTTTAAAGTTTTTTTAAGTTCTTGACATCTCCGGCCATATGGTCTGATGCACCGGAGTCCACAATCCATGGACTCTGCTATTCTTTCTTCACACTTAGGGCATTTAGAAAGGTACCTTTTTGAGCTAGAGATCCGGTTCCAGTGACTGTAGTGTTTTGAGATGATTTATTAAAGAATTTCTGCAAAACTTCCAGCTGCTCCTTACTGAAAGGGTTGGGTTCTGCTGTGAAAGAACCTTCATTACCTGTCACCATATTCCCACGGCTTTCTCTGTTGTTGAAGGTCCGATTGGGTTTCCAATCTGCTGGTTTTCCATGAATCCTCCAGCAGGACTCCTTGGTATGACCTATCTTACTGCAGTGGTCGCACCATGGCCTTCCTCTTTTAGGCTGATTGTTATTGAAACTGTTTTGTGTCCCTCGAGCAACAAGAGCTGAACTCTCAGGAGTTGAAGTATGGCTGTTTTCTGCTTTAGATGGCCCCATCATCACCCTTTTACGGCTCTCCTCCCTTCGGACCTCTGAAAAAACTTCACGAATGCTAGGGAGTGGTTTGATTGCTAGAACACGTCCCCTCACATCATCAAGTTGCTGATTCAGACCTAGTGAAAACTTGAAGATCCTTTTTTGTTCTACAATATTTTTGTATAACCCTCCATCTTCTAGACACTTCCATTGATATTTTTCAAACACATCTAGTTGCTACCAGTGTCTAGTAAGTGTGTTAAAAAACTGAGTGACAGACATCTCTCCTTGTCGTAGGTCATGGAGGGTACTTTCTATTCCAAATAACTCAGCAGAATTATCACTATTGGAATAGGTTTGCTTTGCTGCATCCCATATCTCCTGTGTAGTCTCATAGAGAAGAAAATTCTCTCCTATATCGTTTGTCATGGAGTTAATCAACCATGACATCACCATGCTGTTTTCAGTTTTCCATTGCTTGAAATCAGGATCTCCCTTTGCTGGTGACATTGAAACTCCGGTGATGTAGTCATCTCTGCCTTTCCCACAGATGAACATTGACACGGATTGTGACCATTGGAGATAATTGTTCCCATTCAATTTATGACCAGTAATAGGCATGTGTGGGAAGTGGTGACTATTGGACCTGCTGTTACCACCATTGTTGCTGACAGGTTCCGGGTTTGAGGAAGAGACATTATTTGAGGATGTACTAGGCGTGTTTAACACATCATTAGTCATTTAGGGTTTGTTGGTTCAGAGAGTGGCTCTGATACCATATAGAATTGTGAGAGAATTAATTTATCTTATTTCTCACTTACTCTCAACTGAGAGATCGATGAATATAAATAGGAAAGAAAATTGAACTACTTCCTAAATACAAGGACTTTCAACTCAACTAGGAAACAACAACTTTAAAGGAGAGTTTGAGTAACAGACTACTCAAAACTCTTTATTGCAGATAACTAAAGAATTAAAAGATAACTACTAGAAAATAACAGCCTACACAATAATCTAACAACATACTTTCAACATTATGTTATATAATTTTTATTTGATTTTTGAATTTGTTTTTGTAAGTTTTGTACTTTATATTTTGTATTTTCATATATCATTAAAAAAAATATTGTAACATTATGTCTATTTTCAAAACTATATAAGAACATAGTTTTAATTAAGTGTAAGAGCAACTCATATATAAGGAATTAAGAATCTCTTTTCTTGTAAGGCATCACGCATAAAACACAACCCTATTTTTTTTTTGAAAAGGTTATTGTATTAAAGACAAAAGCCAAGGCACAACAAAGAGCAGAACAGGGGACGCTCCTATTGGGGTGTTTTTTTCATCTTCTTATGATTGTACATATTTTTTCTTAATTTGTTGCTCATTTTTAAGCTTGATAAATGCTAACCTGATAAAATCTGCTTATGTTCATTTCTAGTACTATTACTTAGGAAAATTGCAATGGAGCCAGGGCCAAACATTGACATTATAAAGTTCGTAGGTCCTCCAATTTGCAAATATTGGACCTGTCATAGAAAACTCAAAGAATATTTGAATTCTCTTGTAAGCAAGAAGGACGAGTTACAGAGCCGCAAGGAAGATATAGAACTCAGATTGAGTGTTGAGCTTCAACTTGGAAAGACACCAAAGAAAGAGGTTGAAAATTGGTTGAAGAAAGCAGGAAAAGCCATCAGTGAGTCACAAGATATTGAAGATAGAGTCAGCAAAGTGAACTGTCTTTCCCGTGCCTCCGTAGTAAGAGAAATTGATGGAAAGATACAGGAAATGATTGAAGTTCATAATCAAGGCAGTTTCCCTAACAGTTTGGTAATTGATGCTCCTTCGATGACATTACCAACACCAGAATTAGTAGGTGAAACTTCTGTAAAAGAAAAAATTTGGGCATATTTGATGGGTGATAGTGTATGTAAGATTGGAGTCTGTGGAATGAGAGGAATAGGGAAAACAACCATCATGAAACACATTCATGATGACCTCCTGAAAGAAACTAAATTTGATAAAGTAATTTGGATAACTATATCCAAGGAGTTTGATGTTATCAAGTTGCAGGAAGGCATTGCATATGCATTGAATGAAGATCTATCAAAATTACACAAGGATAGAAACACGTGGGCAGCAATATTGTTTAAGATTTTGGAAGCCAGAAAGAGGTATGTCCTAATTCTAGATGATGTTTGGCAAAGATTTTCCCTTAAGGATGTGGGAATCCCTGAGCCAACTAGAGGTAATGGATGTAAATTAGTTTTAACAACACGTTCAATAGAGGAGGCGCGATATATGGGCTGTGAAATTATCAAAGTTGAGCACCTTCCAGAAAAGGAGGCATTGGATTTGTTCGTGAACAATGTTGGACGTGATATTTTGCTCATTCCAACTTTGCATTCAACTTTGAAACAAGTTGTGGAGCAATGTGCCGGTCTACCACTCATAATTGTTGCTGTAGCCAACAGCTTGATGGGAGAGTATGACATTCATACGTGGAATAATGCTCTAAACGAACTAAAAGGATATAAAGTAAGTGTCAAGGGTATGGAAGATTACGAGCTTTTGAAGTTTAGTTACAATTGTTTAAAAGGTCCAAAAATCAAACATTGCTTTTTATATTGTGTATTGTATCCAGAGGACTTTGAAATTTCAAAGGAGGAGTTAATAGAATATTGGATTGTCGAGGGACTCATAGATGAAATGGAGACTAGGCAAGCAACGTATTCTATGGGTCATGCGATTTTCAATAGGCTTGAAAATATGTGTTTGCTAAAAAGTTGCCAAGGTGGAACACATGTGAAAATGCCTGATCTTGTGAGACATATGGCATTGGATATTACAAGTACTCGATATTTGGTACAAGCTGGCAAGCAATTGAAAGAGTTACCAGAGCAGGAGTGGAAAGGGGATGTTGAGAAGGTTTCCTTGATGCAGAACAGTATAAAAGAAGTTTCCTTTGACGCGGCGCTTCCAAAGTGTTCAACACTCTCAACGTTGCTGCTACAAAGAAATCGGTTAGAAAGAATTCATGAATCATTCTTTAAACTCATGAAGGGGATCCAGATTCTTGATCTTTCTTATAACGTTGGAATCAAAGATTTGCCAGATTCCATCTCTGACTTGGAAAACATCACTGCATTGTTGCTTCATGGTTGTACTTGTTTGGAATATGTGCCTTCTTTGGCTAAACTGCGGGCTTTGAAGAAGTTGGATCTTGGTGGTACAAGTATTAAAGAGGTTCCCCGTGGAACAGAAATGTTGGTACTTCTTAGTTACCTTGATCTTAATGCAAAGTCTCTAGAGCAGGAGATACCTGATGGAATGTTAGGAAGGCTCTCTCGACTTCAGTATTTAAGGTTAGGTAAGGCGTGCGCAAAAGCTGAAGAAGTCTTAGAATTGAAGAAGTTGGAAACTGTCGGAGTACGATTTAACAATCTGCAAGACTACCACCTGTACTTATCTCATCAACTGCAAAGAGGATGGCTTAACAAGTACTTTCTTTCTGTAGGACATCAGAATATATCTAATTCTTTTCTTTTATCGAAAGAGAATATCTTTGATTTTAAACATGGGAAATGTGTAGCATTTGAAGAAATTTGTGGGGACTCCATTCTGTTACCAACTGACATTCAGGAGCTGAATATCTCCAACTGCATTGATTTGAAGAGCTTAAATGATCGTGTTTTGTTCTTAGAAGATGCAACTGATTTGAGGCGCTGCATAATTTGCGAGTGTCGACAGATAGAGTGCATCGTTTCCTCTTCGTCTTGCTACACAATTCTTGAGAGCATTGAGGAATTGTGGCTTCTTAAATTGGATAGCTTTAGTGTATTCTTTAGAGGAGGAGACGGAGCTGTGTCACTACCAAAACCAACGCCTCCTGGCATCTTTTCTTGTCTCAAACGTATTCAGATACATGCATGTCAAAAAATAAAGAAGTTGTTCTGGCCTGAGTTGGTGCAGAACCTCCAAAACTTGGAGGTGGTTGATGTTAAATTTTGCCTACAACTTGTGGAAATCATAGCAGCATCGGATGCTGAAGAAGGAAATGAAGGAGGAAAAGATTCCATTGTATTCACTCTTCCCAAATTGAGAGAAATACGTCTCTGGTGGCTGCCAGAATTAAAGTGCATTTGCAATCGGCGTTCAACAATGGCTTGTAATTCTGTGCAAACCATTGAAGTAATACTTTGCCCAAAGCTCAAGAGGATCCCTCTCTCACTTACTCAGCTTGACAATGGTCAATTACTTCCTCCTGTTTCCATTGAAAAATTTGCGGTTGACGGAAGAGAGACTTGGGATTCACTAGAGTGGGATCATCCTCACAGTAAAAATGTCCTGGAACCTTACATGGAATTGGCACCACCACTTTGTATAACTTTTGATTGTGTAATATTATAAAATTTCCTTCATAATGCAACAGATGTACATTTCTTTTCAATATGGTAATGTCAATTTTCTTTTCTTTTTACTATTATAAACTTGGTCATGCGTTCTTTTACAACCTTTTTAGTAAATTAGTTGATTATTTGCTTATATTGACACTGTTGATTCTTAGCTAACAAAACTTTGCTTCTTGAATGGTAGTGAGGAATATATTTATAACGTTTAGCACAATTGTTTGCTTTGGATTTCTCTTTCCTTTTCATGGAAGATTTGCATCTAGTTGTTTTGTATATATTAACTCACTAGAATTTCTGTTGCTTGTATTTTAAATTGAAAAAAAAAAAAAAAAAAAAAAAAAAAACTGAAATAACCATCATGAAACACGTTCATAATGAACTCTTGAGAGAAGCCAAATTCGATATAGTAATTTGGATAACGGTATCCCAAGAGTTTGATGTGTTTAAGTAAACTGCACTGAGCGAAGATTTGTCAAAGTACAAGGATAAAACCATATGTGCAGCAAGCCAGCAATGCTATCAAAGATACCGGAAGAAAGAAAGAAGTATATATGTACTAATTCTAGATGATGTGTAGACACAAAAGAAAGCAATGGAAGCAATTGTTGCACAAAAGAAAGCAATTTTGAAATCCCTGAGGCAGGATGTTGGAATCCATGAGCCAACCGTAAGCAATGGAAGCAAATTAGCTTTAACAACCCGTTCAATAGAATTGGCAATATCTATGGGCTGTGAAGTAATCAAATTTCAAAATTTTTTTTTTTTGAGAATTGAATAAAATACAAACATCAAACAAAACAACCCAATCACTTTAAATAATGTTTAAACCGACCTTAATTAAACTATATTGGTCTCGTACTAATACAGGGTCCCAAACTCAATCACTTTAAATTACACTTCTTTGTCAAAAAGTATTAGCATAATATCCAAGTTGTCATCGCGTAATTACATTTTTATGTGTACAACTTTACGAATTCTTTTATATATATATTTAAAAGAAGAAGAAGAAGAAACGCTAATTATTATATAATTTTTCTCATATGCTTGATGCAAGTCAAGTATATATTTAGAAGAGTGATTAGTCAAGTATATGCTTTCTGAAATACCTTGCTTAAATTCAGTTTTACTATGATTAAAATAAGATTGATTAAGCATTAATTATTCTTTGCTTTTGCTTTGGATTTGGCTTTATTACTTGTCATCGTCATGGAGGATTAGCATCTACTACTTGTTCTATAAATATTAGCTTCTCTTATAGAATTACTATTTCTGTTACTTTTATTCAAGATTTGACTATATATCTCTTGTTGTTCTCTATCTTTTCAATCTTTTCTAAATAAATAAATAAATAAAAATTATAAAAAAGAAAAAGAAAAAATGAAAATAATCCTTGAAGACAAAACGTTCATCCAAGAAGACATTCAGCAAGGAATTAGCTAGATATCCATTCAGGCTAAGGTAAATTTTATTTTAATTTTAACACAAAAAAAAAATTAAGATTTTTCAACTTTTACTGCATGTAATGTCTAAATCATTATAAATTTGTATGCCTTCAGACTCATCAATTGAGGCAAGGTACGCACAAAGACATTTTCAGGCCAGGTACGTACATACCTCTCCTTCTTCGCTAATTATTTTATAATTGATGGTACAATCTAATCTAGTGTTGCATATATATGATCTATCAAGCCTATATCTGTTTTCATTTCTTGTAAAAAAAATTTATTAAGGTATTTTATTTTTATTTTTAGGAAAATTTAGATAAAATTCAAGTTAATTAAAAATACCCAGGATTTCTTTTATTATTAATATATTATATTATTATTCTTTGTCATGGTCGCCGTAGAGATAGTGTCTCATATGAACATTTTCGAGTTTTAACTAATTTCAATCATATGAAAATTAACATTTTAAGGGCAAATTATAATAAAATATCACTATAAAGACATTTTGCTGCAGAGTTTAGAGTACATTTGGGAGAGCTTTTCAAGTAGATATTTTTGCAGTATATCTTTTAGATATAGACCTTTTAAATAAAAGTCATTGGTCGTTTGGTTGTCAATTAAAAAAGAGCCTTTTTAATGATAAAATTACCAAAATACTCTAGTAAATATTAAATTATAGGGTTATATTGAAGATTTTAGTGTTATTAAAAAAACTCCTAAAGATTTTTACTTGGAAAAGTTTTAAATTTGAGCTTCTCCAAGTAGACGTAAAACAGTTTTTTTAATCATCTAAAAGCTCTACTGGGTGACAACCAAACGATACCAAAAAAATTGAAAAGAGCTTTTTGAATTAAAAAAGCTATTTTAACCAGTAGATAAGCTCTTCCAAACGGACACTAAATATTGTCAAAAAAAAAATAAAAAATACAAAGCAATCAGCGGTTAAAAAGCATTTTGTCAAGTGTTGAGGAGGGAGGTAATGTTTACCCTTCAAGGGGGTGAACAAAAATGGATTCAGAAAAGTCTCCATTTTATCTGTCAGAGTTAAATTTGTTTATACAATTTTTGATTATGCATTTTCGATTAATTCTAATAAAAAACTTTCTTTAATTCATGGTCTCTCTGTCTTTTTTTTTTTTTTTTTTTACCATCAATATTATTTACTTTTTGCTGTTCAAATTAAAATAGTGTTTATGAAGAGTGCATCATGTGGTGAAAAAAGATAGCATAAAGTTTTGATGGTTCTGCAGGATCAGGTCCTTAGATTTTCAAACCTTGCGGACTGGATTCCGTCCATTTATCAATAAAGTTTGGCCTATCATCTGTGGGCCTGTGGCTCTGTCATGAAATTTTGTTTTTGTTTTTATCGATGATCTGTCCACATTACAATTATTGTACTCAGACAGTAAGGGCCCGTCCTGTAACGTTTTTCAAATGCTGTTTTTGTTTTTGTTTTTCGAAAATAAAAATGAAAATGAAAACAGTGTTTTTGGTTTCAGTTTCGAAATCCAAATACGGGTCTGGTAACATTTCCTGAAAGCTGGATTCCGAATATGAAAACATAAAAAACGCGTCTGGTAACATATCCTGGAACTTGTATTTCGAATAATTTAATATTAATTATTATTTTTTAGACCAGATCAATCTCCAGTTTATGAATCATCATCATCATCACTATATTTTTTTCCAATTTATAAGACCAAATCAATCTATTAAAAAAAAAAAATCAATCATCATTGATCTGTATATACTGTTTTCAGTGTTAAACGATCCAAATAACTCAAAAATATCGCTAAACGATCCAAATAACTCAAAAAAATAATCATTTCCCTGTATTTAAGTCCAACACGAGCATCTACCAACCCATTAATGCCAAAATTGCTATACTCGCATCAGTTATAAGAGAAAAATATATTAAAAATAAGCAATATGATTGCTCCTACTCAAATCTTTAGCACCATTTATGCAATCTTGTATCTGAACCCTACCAGTAAACATGGGTCTGCCATCAAAATAGAAACTTAATATTCTAACACTGACTTACAATTGAATATTAGATCTATCAATGAAAATCTGGAAATTTTCCAGAAATTTTGCAAATGTCGTCTTCCAAATGTTCTTAAAATCTGGAAATTTAAGAAGAAATGTCTCTTAAAATTTGGAAATTGAAGAAGAAGAAGAAGAAGAAGAAGAAGAAGAAGAAGAAGAAGAAGAAGAAGAATCAAAATCCAAATCAAAATACAACAACATCAAAAACCCATTCAAATCAAACAAATTACCAACAAAATACTAGATTTATCAACAAAATACCATATTTTTTTTAATTAACAAATCTGAAAATATGGAAATTTTCCAGAAATTTCCAGATGTCCTCTCTTAAGCATATTGGAAAGAAGAAGAAGGGAAGAAGAAGAAGAAGAAGAAGAAGAAGAAGAGCTCGGCGGTGAAGAAGGAGAAGATCGACGGAGGGAAGAAGAAGGGAAGAAGAAGAAGAAGATATGACCGACGGATCTGGACGGCGTCGGGCTTCCGTCAGACCGACGCCGTCAGATCTGGACGGAAATCTGGGAAGAAGAATAAGGAAGAAGAATAAGGAAGAAGAAGAAGAAGAAGAAGAAGAAGAAGATCTGACGGACGGGAAGGAGGGACGGCGTCGGTCTGACGGCCGGACGGGAAGAAGAAGAAGGAAGAAGAAGAAGAAGAAGAAGGAGAAGGAAGGAAGAAGAAGAAGAAGAAGAAGAGAGAGAGATGGAGAAGAAGGAGATGATCAGTGAAAGGAAGAAAAAAAGAAAAAAAGAAAAAAAAATTGAGTTTTTTAATTTAAGTGAAAAACAAAATGAAAAACAAAATGAAAAACATAAAAAAGTTGTTTTGAAAATTTTTCACTTTTAACACTGTTGTTGTTTTTGTTTTTGTTTTCGTTTTAGAAAATAAAATGGAAAATAAAATGAAAAACGGTAACGAACGCGTATTCGAAATCGGATTTAGAAAACAAAAACGAAAACGGGCCTGTAAAACGATACAGGACAGGCCCTAAAGTTTTATTCATATTTATATGTTGTTTTTCAGAAAAATATTTACTTATAAATTTCTTTATAAAACAAATATTAAACCAATCCCAACATTATTACTAGTTATATTAAAAGAGCCACACCCTTTATAATTCCAAAGAAAATTAAAAGAACGATTTGTCATACTCATAGAGAAAATGATATCGATGGTTCATTTAATTTGTGGTGGAGTCCACACCAATAATAGTGGAAAATTCAATCAGATTTCAACCATGGTAATGGAGCTAGGGATGGCAAAAACCCGGGTTCGGGCCGGGTATACCCGGACCCAGTCAGGTACCCTGGGTTTTAACAGTCCGGGTACCTGGCCCGGAAATACCCAGATTTTCGAATCCGGATACCCGGTCGGATTTCTGGGTATCCATACCCGCGTTTTTCCTTTTTTTTTTTGTTTTTTTTTT
The DNA here is from genome assembly GCA_954870605.1 of Acer campestre. NCBI lineage: Eukaryota > Viridiplantae > Streptophyta > Magnoliopsida > Sapindales > Sapindaceae > Acer > Acer campestre. The sequence goes on from OX940801.1 coordinate 39,737,212, forward strand.
TTGTTTTTTTTTTAATTCAAGGCTGCTACAATGCTACATGCTGCTATTAAGCTGCTGTTAAATTGCTGTTATGCTATATAATTCTATATAATTATATTTAAATTTTAGCTACATGCATGCCTGACATTTATCAGAGAACAAATGTTATATTTTTCCAACTCCAATATTTTTGCACATAGCATATTACAAAAACATCAATTACATAAATGTTCTATAACAATCACTTGATAATCACTTTCATAATTCGTGGTTATTCATCATTATCTTCATCCATCACTTCTCTAAAAAGTTCATCTTCAGGAACAAGACCTAAGAAAAATAAATCAATTGACACAATTAAAAAGAGAACAAAGTAAAACTATATTATAAGATAAATATAAGTTTTTCTATTTTTTTTTGTAATTATTAAAATAAACAGGTTTATGGAGCCATTGACTTATTGTGACTATCAATTTAGCATGCGTGCCCTTGTTAGAGAAAGATTGCCAAAATTCAGTTAAAAAGAATCTACGATGGTGAAAGGATCTTTGGATTTTCTTGGGTTAAATTACTACACTGCATTTTATGCTGCTAATGTTGCTGTTGCCAATTCTGTCCATATTAGCTAATCTGACCGATAAATTTTATAAACATAAAATTAAACAATGCTTAATTACTTTGTTTTTAATCCACCTACTGGTATATTGATTTCATTTGATAATTAATTAAATTGTATTTGTAATTAATTTGTTTTAATTAAATTGTATTTGTAATATAAGTTTTACAAAAAAATAAAACTAGATTTGGCAGAGCGAATAGAGAAATACTCGGTGGTGGAGAGAATAGGTTTGTTAAGTTAGGGTTAAGTTTGTTTGTGTAAAAAAAATTAAAAAATTAAAAAATAAAAACCGGGTTCAAAATCGAGTATCTGGGTATATCCGAACCCGGTGCCGAAACACAACCGGTCCAGGTACCCGGACAACCCTTACCCGGTGCCGGGTAAGGCATGTCCAGATTTTACCTGGGATTTAGTGTAGTTATGGTGCTCACCAAATTTAGTGTGCACTATAGCTACATCAAATATCGTTTTTTTTTACTTAAATGTCACATCAGCAATTATGATTTATTAAAATTACTAATTTAACTCTCTCATACTTAATTATAACAATATATATTCCTAAAAAAATATATCATTGGAAAGATCCCATTGAGATCTTTAAAATGATACTCACTTTAATATATATTTTATATCATTAAAATTATTGAATATTGTATAAGTTAACTAATATAAATTAATTGGTATTATAAAAATATTTATTAGGAGAATATTCTTCAAAGATGCTATTTTAGTGTAAAATTTGGTTTGAATACATTGGAGTGAAAAAAAATTGATGTAAAAAAGATGTTCTTTTTATGATAAATTGGTGTAATATTGGGTATATTGGGTTGGGTATGCTAACATACCTAAAGTAAGAATCCAGTAATTTCTTCCTTTAATTATTGTTACTCATTTAAATCAACTAGAGAGGTCAGAGGTGAATAACTCTCTATATCCTATCAAAAAAAAAAAAAAAACTCTCTATGTTTATGGTACAATTTTGATCATTTTGTGAAAGTGAATTCTGACATACATGAAACGCTCTTTATCATTGGGTAAATGGGTACTACACGAGAAAGAGAAAGAGAAAAAAGAGAAAAAAAAAATTAAAAAAATTAAAAATCAATGACTTCATCGAAATTTCTTTCTTTCTTTCTTTTGGCATAATTAAAAGTATTTTGAAATTTTCAAAAACACTGTTTTTGGCAAACTTTATTGAAAATCGGGTGGAGTCCACTCACAGTTTGGAAATTACAATCAAACAAACTTTTGGCACTTTATACATTTCATAATTAATTATTTAGACAGTCATTTTAACTTGAACAGCAAAAAGTAAAAATTGACGTTAAAAATATGAAATTTATACATTTCAAGTTCATTTTATATTTTTGAGAGTTCATTTTTTTTAATTAATTAAAAATAGTTTTTATTTAAACATAGGGATGATTTGAACTTTTTATGGATAAATTCAAGTTGTTTAGTGCAATTTGATAAGCCTATGCAATCAGATACACATGGCATGATAGGTTTCACAAACAAAGCTACTATCGTGGATTCAGAAACAGAGTATCACTCTGCTAAGTGTGATCAGCAACATCTCAGTGTGTCTGATGATTGTGATTGAGCAGACCATAGCAGATGGTTAGATTTTGGTTAACTTAACTATAGTTAATTAATCATAGTTTAATAACAGAAATAATGCTGATGTAAGCAGGTTGTTAGAATCAGATTAGAGTTTGTTACAAATTCTTTGAATCCACAAAAGTCACACTTTGCGTGTGATCAACTGGTATAAATACCAGGTTCTGTAAACTTCCAAAAACAATGAGAATAATAATTCAATTCTCCAGCATCTCTTCTTCTCTCCTTTAATGGAGATTCTTTGATCATAGTTTTTCATTGTGTACTTTCATCAAACACCTTACAGATTATATCAAACATATTGAATGTTCTTCAATCTTATTACAATTATCCCTAAATAATTCCATGTGATTAACTTGTGGAGTCTACCCACGGTGTTTACTTTACAGAGAAGAAGCAAAACATTAAAGTATCCATTTCTTTTCTTATAATTTCTTTCTTACTTTTGTTTCAAAGTATTGGAAATTTGCATGAAATGCAATCAATTTATCAAAGCATCAAATACTTGCAACATTGAAAAGATAAAATGAGATTCCAAAGTTCGTGAAATTTTGCAAAAGATTTGGTATCGTTTTTAAAATGGTATTTTTGAAAACTATTTTTAAAAATGGAAATCATGTTTTTAAAATGATGTTTTTAAAAATATAATGTATTTGGTAGTGTTTTTTAAAAGTAATTTTATAAAACAGAAAACGATGTAAAAGTATTCGGTTGTTGTTTTTAAAATGGGTAAAGTGATTGTTTAGTTAGAAAAGTTGTGATTTATTTTGAAATGATGTTTTTTAAAATGGTGCAAAACAATAAAATGTTATTTTTAACTTTTTAGTCATACATTTTAAAAAAATTATTTTTTATTTTCAAAAACAGTTTTGTAAAACGTGTAAACAAACAATATTAAAGTTGTTTTTTATTTTTTAAAACAGAAAACCATTTTTAAAAATAGTTCCAAACAACACCTTATAATTTGTATCTTATTTTTGAGTACGACAAATTTATGGTGTGTATTGCTCTCACAAAAAATCTAAAACTGTTCATATGATTGTCAAATTCAATTGTGTAGTGTCATTTTGATGGTAATAAATTATCTCATGTCTTTTTGGATGGCATTTGGTTACCTGTGGCGTCCACACTAGGGGTGCGTTTGGTACGCGGGACAGGACGGGACGGGATGGGACAATTTTCTCTTGTCCCGCGTTTGGCGCGCTATTAGTATGGGACGGGACGGGACAAGGTGGGACAAAAAACCCAAAAACTTGTCCCACCCAAATAGGTAGGCCAGACTTGTCCCATGCATGGGACAAGTCTGGAAAAGACATTTTTGCCCTCAAATATTCCAAGAATTACAAAAATACCAACTATAAAATAAAACCCAACCCATTTTTACGCTTCTCTCTCTGAAACCCACCCCATTCTCACGCTTCTCTCTTCTCTCTCTCTCTCTCTCTCTCTCTCTCTCTCCTTTGGCCGCCGGCGAGGAGCAACGATCTTTGTCTCTCCCACTTGTCTCTCTCTCTTAGTTCGACCTTCAATTTTGGAGGTGGTGGCTTTTGTTAATTTCGATTTTGAGAAATCGATTTAGGGTTATCGATTTGGGGTTTTCGATTCACAGCGATCGGAATACAAATCGGGATTGCATCGTCGACGGCCAGGTTTGTGGGGGTTTGTGAGGTTGTGGCTGGGTTTGATTGAATCCGGTGGTGGATGGTGGTTTGGTGTTGACGATGATGAATCCGGTGGTTGACTGGGTTTGGTTGTGAATGGTGATTTGGTGTTTGACGATGATGATGATGGTGGGGTTTTTTGGTTTAATGTTGACGATGATGATGATGGTGGGGTTTTTTGGTTTGTATTTGATATGTATTCGATTGAAGCAAGACTTTGATTTTTTGATTTGTATTCGATTGGGGTTTTTTGATTTGTATTAGATTTTTTTTTTCTTCCCTGTTTGTTTTCCAGGTTTTTTTCTTTGTTTAATTGATTTAAGAACACATAAAAATTGATTTGTTATTTTTGTTTGTGGAATTTGATTGAAGAAAAATTTATGGTGTTTGTGCAATGAGAAAATGAAAGAAAATATTAAATTTGCATGAAGAAAATATCAACAATATTTGATATTTTTCAAAAAAAATAATAATTCAAAGTTAATAAAATTGTTATGAACATTGGAAATGACAAGAGGGGCACTTTGGTCATTTGAACCTCGTGTCCTGTTCTGTCCCAACCACACCAAACGCATAATAGTACAGTCCACAGTTCTGTCCCATGCATTCCAAACACAATACGGAACAACATGTCCTGTCCTGTCCCGTCCCGTCCCGTCCCACCTTGTCCTGTCCCATGTCTGTACCAAACGCACCCTAGAAGAACAAAAATATGTGTTCTAATTGGGCCGCACTGATTAAGGCAAAGATGAATGATTTCGCTGATCTGGTTAATTAAGTTCATATTTTTATTTTTGAGGCCTATATACCTTTTTAGATTTATGTGTTTTAGGGTCTATGCACCCTTCAACTTTTGTTTTTCTTTTCCCTTTTTCTTTTTATTTATTTTTAATAAATGTTGTGTTTAGGAAAAAAAAAAAAGATAAAAAATATTAAAACAATAAATACCGTGTTTCTTTTTTGTTATATCTTTTAAATTTTTAAAAATTTTAATTTTTTTAGAGTAATAAATAAAAAGTTTTAAATATATACAAAAATAAATATATATTTTTATTACTTTTACTAATCATCAAAAATCAAGAGAGGGCAGTATTTGTAAAAATATTCAGAAAATTTAGTGAGTGGAAGATCAAATAAAAATACAAGTTTAATCTTCAACTAAATGGTTTTTTTTTTTTTTTTTTTTTTGTTTAAAGAAATTAAAAAAAAAAAAAAACAAATGGGGATCTTAATATTCATGAGTTGTGTAAAAACTAAAAACCAAATGGGGACCTGAGAAGTACTAAATAAATAAAATTAAGGGATAAATATGAACTCGTAAGAATGGGACTGGTTTAATATATATTTCTTTTATAAAGAAATTTATATGCAAATGATTTCTTGAAAATCAACATATAAAATATGAATAAAACTATTGTCTTGTATAATTATTTGCAAAGCGGTCCATGTGGACCAATCACAATTCCATTGATAAAATTCCATGGACCAATTAATTAATTAACTAATAGTTTAATCTCTTATTATAAATACTTTGTAAAGATCATTCTAACAAATTCATCATCTTTCTTCCTCACAAATTTCAATTATTGATCAATCAATCAAGAGAAAAAGGAAAAAAAACAATGTTGGCGATTTTCCACAAGGCTTTTGCTCACCCACCAGAGGAGCTCAACAGTCCATCTTCTTAAAAAGCTTAAAAAAAAAAAAAAAAAAAAACCTAATCTCCCTGAAGACACTCTCAGAGACTTCCTCTCTCATCACCAATGGTAATTTCTTAGGCAGTAATAGAAAATTACAAGTACAATTTGTCTAGAGAAAATGATAACGATGGTTCATTTCAGTAGTAGTGGAGTCCACACCAATAGGCAGTAATTGTGGAAAATTTAATCAGATTTCAACCCTGGCAATGGAGCCCACACGGTTATCGAAAATGGATTTGGATTTACTGATTTAATTTTTTTCCTAATTTTTTAAAGCATATAATTGGTTGTCGATAAAGTAGCTGTAAGTGTATGTTTGGTATGGCTTTTGAAATGATCAAAAGCGCTTTTTTAATATTAGAAGCTATTTTGAGGTTTTTTTAGGTTGTTTGGCAAAACTCAAAACAGCTTTTTTAATATATGAATTGTCTCAATTACCCTTTAAAAAAACCATTTTATGTCTATTTGGAGAAGCCCAAATTTTGGGCTTCTCCAAGAAGCTTTTTTTGAGCTTTTTTAAAACATATGAATTGTCTCAACTACCCTTTATAAATTTTAGATATTCCACTATACCTCTTTCATTATAAATACATTGTCAACACCCTTTTTGTAATTCACTCAACCAAAAGTTATTTCTAAAAATACATTGTCAATACCTTTTTTGTAATTTACACAATCAAAAGCTTTTTTTGTTAGAAGCTCACTCACTAGAAGCCCTACTACAAAAAGATCTACTCTAAAAGCTCAAATTGAAAAGCCATACCAAACACACTCTAAATCTAAAAAAGGGTGTTCGGTCCGGTTCACATACCTTATTCGGTTCAAATCGGTTTTGGATATCCCAACCTTTTTGAGCTGATGAACCGTATATATAAGTTAAAAAAAATAAAAGCCCCTAACCCTATTACATCTTTCAGCCTCAACTCTCAGCCGCTCTCTCACCTGACATTCTGACAACCTCTATTCTCTTAGCCGCATCTCTTGTTTCATCTCCTTCATATCCTCCAGCGATCTCTTTCATCTCTTTCAACCTCTATTCTCAGCCGATCTCTTTCATCTCCTCCCTCCGGCAACTTAATCTCCATCGGAAAGTCCCTCTCCAACCAAGGTTTGTCTTCTTATCTCTCCAACCAAGTAAACACTGATTTTTATCTCTATTATTCTTTATTTACTTTGTTAAAGATATACGTTTGGCTGCTGCTCATCTCACCCACATGCCAAACGTTAGATCATACTGAGGTAGTATCAGTATGATGTTAGTATGCGGATTGAAGAATTTCATCAGTCTCATCATTGATATGTTACCACTTGAATATTTTTTGTTAACATGTTTGTAGGTATCAGTTTAATCCAAAGGTTCACAAAATTCAAATGTTTTAATAATAAATAAATAAATAAATAAAACAATTGATAACTCAACAGCAACTTAGCCAAACTTTTGTTTTATATGAAAATTCATTTTTGTCGGCCAACTTAACTTTCAAAGGGTAAACTGGTCAAATATTATTAAAATAAAGAATAAATGTAAAAAATGTTGAAAAATTAAAATTTACAGTAGAAATAAAGCACAAATGAAAATTTATTATACAATATAATAAATTAATTTAAGTAATATGAACTAAATTAAATTAAAATTTTGAAAAGAAATACTAAATTAAAGATAATATAATTTAAAATCATTTTAAGAAATTGAGAAAAAAAAAAAAGAAAGAGATGAAGGTGGCCTCTGGTGACTCTTGGAGTTGTTGAATCTCCTCCATTGGTAGGCATTCTCCTCTGGTGGAGTAGATCATCACGACCGAAATTCTCCTCCACGGGGAGAAATCATTGGTCGTGATCTACTCCTTGTGAATAAGATTGATATTGGAGAAAAAACACGTAGAACTTCTTTAACATTGTTTGAAAAATGTAGAGACTAAATTGGTATTGGAAAAAACAAATTAGGGTCTAATATTTAATCGAAAATGGAAAAGCCACAAATTACTTGGAATTAAACAAAAATATAGGGCTTATTTGGTAATTTCCATAATCTTCATTATTAGTAAGAAAATTTAAGATATGAGCTATTGTCAATATTCAGATAATTTTGATTTTGAATTTTATTTGTTATTAGTTTTAATCATATCAAATAAAAATATCAAACAATCAATAGTTAGAAGATTATAAATGTCAAATTATTCATTTTCATATGTTTTTTCTTAAAAAATAAACAACTTTAACACTTGTATCAAAAATACGGAAAAATAATAAAACAACAACCAACATGTCATTCAAGCTACAATTTCAAATACTAAAAGAGGTCATTAATTTACATATGCTCCGAAAGCTCTTTTTAAGATTTTTTTTTTCAGAGAAATAAATTGTCTTCAACACTTATAATATATTGTACAAATTCAAACATATCCTTATTTCTCCCCTTTTGGATACAAAACTCTATTTTATTTCTCAAACGCTATTGAATTTTTTTTTTTTTATATTTAATTTATTACTATCAAAAGTTCATATATATTGTCAAAACATCTAACCAATTCCCCTTTTGATTTGGGAGTATTGAATACACCATATTTATTAGATATTCATTATACTGTAGCTGCCATTAAATATTTATTTTGTAATAGCTGCCGTTTCAGTTACACAACTTTTTATTTGATTTCTCTGTTCATTTTATCGTTGTGCTTTGAAGGATTTATCTTAGAAAGTGGTAATGAAGTAAATCTTTTTATGCTCATTTCCAGTACTTTGTAGGGAATTGCCAATGGATCCATGTTCATGCGTTGAATTTATAAAATGCATCAGTCCTCAAATTTGCCAATATTGGAACTACCATAGAAAATTAGAGGAGGGTTTGAATAAACTGATAAGCAAAAAGGAAGACTTGAATAGCCGCAAGGAAGACATTCAACAAAGATTGCGTAATGAGCTTTGTTTTGAAAAACAGCCGAAGCAAGAAGTTGAAAATTGGTTAATGAAAGTGGAAAAGATCATTGGTGAGATACAAAGTCTTGAAGAAGAAGTCGGTACAGTCAAGTATTTGTTACGTGCATTCCTAGGAAAACGAGTCTACAAAAAGATAGAAGAAACAGCTGAAGTTTATGGCGAAGGTAGTTTCTCTGAGAGTTTGGTAATTGATGCTCCTTTAAATAGTGGAATGGCGTTATCGACACCAGAGTTGGTAAGTGAAGGTGCTGTAAAAGAAAAGATTTGGGAATACCTGATGGGCGATAGCTTATGCAAGATTGGAGTTTGTGGAATGGGAGGGATAGGGAAAACAACCATCATGAAACACATTCATAATGAACTCTTGAGGGAAGCTAAATTTGATAAAGTAATTTGGGTAACTGTATCTCAAGAGTTTGATGTGTTTAAGCTGCAGAAAAAAATTGCTTCTGCACTCGGTGAAGATTTGTCGAAGCATGAGGATAAAACCATACGTGCAGCAATGCTATCAAAGATACTGGAATCAAGAAAGAGGTATGTCCTAATTCTGGATGATGTGTGGAAGAGATTTTTTCTGCATGATGTTGGAATCCCTGAGCCAAGTATAAGCAATTGATGCAAATTAGTTTTAACAACCCGTTCAATAGAGTTGGCACTATCTATTGGCTGTGAGGCAATCAGAGTTGCGCCACTTTCTGAAGGGGATGCATTAAATTTATTCTTGAACCATGCCGGACGAGAAGTTTATGTTCCGACTCTAAAACCAACTTTGGAACAAGTTGTAGAGAAATGTGCCGGACTACCTCTTGCCATTATCATAATTGGCAGCACCATGAGAGGAGAGTACGATGTTCATGTGTGGAAGAATGCACTAAACAAATTAAAGAAACAAGCCGGAAGTATCGAAAGTATGGCAGAAGAGGTATTTGGGCCTTTAAAATTCAGCTATGATCGTTTGCCGAGTGCAAAAATGAAACATTGTTTCTTATATTGTGCTTTGTATCCCGAAGATTTTGAAATTTCAAAGAAGGAATTGATAGAATATTGGATTGTTGAAGGACTCCTAGATGAGATGGAGACTAGACAAGAAATGTATGATGAGGGCTTTTCTATTTTGAAAAGGCTTGAAAACAATAGTTTGTTAGAAAGTGTCAAGGACCAAAGGCTTTTCTATCATGCATCTTCACTTGGATGTGTGAAGATGCATGATCTTGTGAGAGACTTGGCATTGCATATAACAAATGAGAGTCCTCCATATTTGGTAAAAGCTGGCATGCAATTGAAAGAGCTACCAAATGAGCAGGAGTGGAAAGAGGATGTCGAGAAGGTTTCCTTGATGCAAAACATAATCAAAGAGATTTCCTCAGACGTGGCAATTCCAAAGTGCAGTAGGATCTCAACCTTGTTGTTACAATACAATGAAGATTTAGAAAGGATTCATGAATCTTTCTTTACGCCCATGACTGGGCTGACGATTCTTGATCTTTCTGGAAATCGGATTATCAAAGCTCTTCCAGATTCAGTCTCTGAGTTACAAAACCTCAATGCATTGTTGCTTCATGGATGTCGGTCCTTAGAATATGTGCCTTCTCTATCAAAGATTCGAGGTTTGAAGAAGTTGGATCTTGGTGGTACAGGTATTAATGAGGTTCCTCATGGAATGGAGATGTTGGTACATCTTAGTTACCTTGATCTCAATTTATGGACTGAGGTACCTGCTGGAATATTACCAAAACTCTCCCGTCTTCAGTACTTGAGGTTATACAGAGCACGTGATGTGATAGTAGAAGAGGTTGCTGGATTGAGGAAGTTGGAAACTTTGAGAATAGAATTTAACAATCTTGAAGGATACCGCCTCTACTTATCTCGGCTGCAACCAGGAGGCCTCAACAGATATTATTTTCATGTTGGAGAAGCCTTGATGACTGAATTTGAAAAATGCGTTGGGTTTTGTAGATTGAGTTTCTGTGGAGACTCCATTCTACTTCCAACTGACATTCAGAAGGTGAATATTGTGGAGTGCCATGATATAACAAGTTTAAGTGATCATAATTCTTCCTTCAAATATGCAACAGATTTGAGGTACTGCTCTATAATAAGTTGTAAAGGGATAGAGTGCCTCGTTTCTTCTTCCTCCTGCTACAATATTCTTCAGAGCATTGAGAATCTGGAACTTTGGAAATTGGATAACTTTAGTGTACTCTTTAGAGGAGAAAGAGAAAGATCAGCTGCATTAACACTACCAACACCAACGCCACCTGGCATGTTTTCTCGTCTCAAACTTATTTCGATATGGTATTGTCCAAAAATAGAGAAGTTGTTCTGGCCTGAGTTGGTGCACAACCTCCAAAACTTGGAACAGATTCATGTTTACTATTGTGAACAACTTGCGGAAATCATTTCAACATCGGATGATGATGAAGAGAACAAGGAAGAAGGAAAAGATTTCACTATATTCACTCTTCCCAAATTAAGAGAAATGTCGTTTCAAAATGTGCCACAATTAAAGTGTATATGTAACCGTGGGTCACTTGTAGAATGTAATTCTCTAGAAAAAATAGAGATTGGCGATTGTCCAAAGCTTAAGCGAATCCCACTTTTGCTTCCCCAGCCTGACAACAGACAACTACTTCCTCCTGCCTCCCTTAAACAGATCAAAGCAAACTCAAAAGAGTGGTGGGATTCACTAGAGTGGGATTATCCCAACATTGAAAATGTCCTTGAACCTTGTGTGGTTTTTGCATCTTGAACTGAGGTAAGATCTCCAAGATTATTCTCTGACCATCAACAGAAGATCAAACCCAAAGGTTGTGCTTTCCACTCCCAAAATATTTGAATTTCCGCATGAATAAGATCATATGGAACTTTTGACTTCATCTTCTATGTGAATCAACATTGTCTATTAGTTTTCATCTTCTATGTAAAGCTTCTCTGTATTTCAGCACATCTTTCATGTGTTTAATGTAAAGATTGTTTGGTTATGTAATTTCATAATTTGCTTAGGATTATGTCTCGCCTATGTTTGTTTTAGTTTTCACAATATTCCATTTACCTGACTATGCATAAAGAAAGCTCGATAAGTGAATAGCAAATGCCATTTTCATTTCACATTGATAAAACAGTAGCAAGAAATTGTAAGAAGATTCAAAATTACTACACAGCCAGTACCCAAGAAAATCATGCTGATACCATCCCAAATACAATAAATAGACAAAAGGTAAACAGTCCTGGTTTGACAAGAATACAAATCAATTCTCATTTGGCAATATGAGGCGATCTTGGCCTTGAATTAGCTTTGCTGATCGAATCACATCCCCTGTTTTGAAATAGTACATATGCATTCATTACTTATGAGTTATGACAACTAACAACAAAAGCTTTAGAGGTTTAAAGATGTACCCAAAAACCAAAAATTGCCCTTCATCGAAAGATAACCCCCCTAAGCCAGCCTGCAGAAAATGCAAATGACAGCGTATATCACAATATAAACAGAGGATAATAGGATCATTTTAGACTGATAATGAGTGAAAGAATAAATTCAACTCTTGACTTATATTTTCTATTGTTCATTTGTTCGTTGTATAGTAAATCAAAAGCTAACATCATCTGAGTTCTCATATATATATTTAAACAAAATGTTACAATATACTCACATTTCTTTTATCATATAAATGGAAGAAAAATTGATAGGGTGCTGAGTAGTCTTCAGAATCTTCACTATGTGCCATGGTAACAGCTCCATAAACGGACAGTGGAAGAACCGGCAACTCTCCATCCTTTCAAGTGAAAATTAAAGAGTGAGAATTTCAATTGTTAGGTATGCATAGAGAATATATACATATATACCTGCACACTTAAGGTTGTTCTGTACAAGGGCTCAAATTGCCCGGATGGCATTATTTCCAAAGGAATGTTATATCCAGTTTTATCAAGACCGTTTTCTGTAAGAACAGCTTGGTCAGTACGGCTTAGCCATGCCCCATCATATGCTCCGTCAATCACCTGAAAATTTGTTATATAATACTATCAGGAGACCACACATTTCCAGTACTTCTGAGATTTTCATTCTAAGGAAACTTAGCAAGCAACATTTTAACAAAAATAAGAACAGGTAGCTTTCAGATTTCCTATTGAAAACTTCATCAGACTAGGAAAGAAAAGTGCCTGACATTATTAATCACGTTCTGAAATTAATATTTTATCCTAAACAAAAACTACCCCAGCCAACTTGATGAAACTCGACTCCAACTACCTAGGCCAAGTTACATGAAACCTTTGGTAGAAAAATCAACCCAAAAGCTTAACCTATCAAGTTTGTCAAGCAAATCATGAAGCTGTATCAAATCCAATATTTAATAGATAAGGGATTCTCAATGTTCCGTCTCAGATTTGAGCCTAACTGAAGAAAGGATCACGGAGAAACCAACTCAAATGTTTAAGCTATTACATGAAGATCCGAACTAGTATAAGAGACGACTGTGTAGGAACTGCATCAGGAGGTTGAGGTGAGGTTCAACTACCTTACCAGTTTTGTGAAATTTTCAGCTGTCAGTCGTGCCGAATAGAGGTGGCACAGGTTCGGTTTGGTTCCAGTTTCGGTTCCAAACCGCCGGTTTCGGTTTTTAGGCCACCTAAAACCGAAACCGAAACCGGAAAAACCGGTTTGTTACCGGTTTCAAACCACCGGTTTAGCGGTTTCGGTTTCAAAACCGGCGGTTTGGTACGGTTTCGGTTTCGGTTTCGGTTTTGGGTGGTTTTTCAAAAAAAATAAAAAAATAAAAAAAGTGCCATATGGCAACTTCTGATTGGTTGATTTTTTTTTTATATTTTTTTTTATAAACTGGCTGTTTAAACCGCCGGTTTTGGGCGGTTAAACCGCCGGTTTCGGACGGTTTGGAGGAATCCCAAACCGAAACCGGAACTGGAACCGTAACCGTAACCATCGGTTTCCAACCGGTTTCCAAACCGGCGGTTTTGGTTCCGGTTTCCGATTCCGGTTTGGCCAATCCGGTTCCGGTTAAACCGCGGACAAAACCGACGGTTTAACCGAACCATGGTCAGCTCTAATCTAGAACAACCTGAATCCATTCAAAGACTGTTAGATGAAAACTATAGTGCAATTATCATCCATTAACCACATAGTGACTGTTGAGCAATGCACAAGAAGTCCAATTGTCAATCCATTTTAAGTACTAAATATTGGTTCAGTGACTGTATTGAGCAATTATTCAAAGAAGTACTCAATAATCAAAGATTAACAAATAGCAACAACAACAATCTGTAAGAAGAAAACTAATGGTGGCAGCATGAAAGTGGGATATACAGTGGGATGAAAGACAGTTGATACAAAATTTAAAGTACCAGCATAAACAGTGGAAACAGTTAACTCAGAAGAGAATACACTTAAGACTTTTAGATAGCAGAGGAGCTCATGAGCTTATAATTACAACTTTGTTTTGTAAATGTGTGTGTGTCTATAAATGTACATATATACATATTTACACGTGTCTCTGTGTGTGCATGTGCACTAGGGCTCAGTATAGTTTGATTTAACACATCTGGATTGTGTCAGTTTTCCTTTGTTCGCCACCAGCTTCTGGGGAAAATGTTGAACCATCTGATTTCTCAATGGTAAGTTCAACAGTCCCTCGCCCTGTTAGCCTGCAAAATAAAAGAGCACCAGCTTTTAATTCCAGAAGAGACATTATTAATATAAATAAATAAATAAAACAAAAATAACTTATCTTTCACAAGGTCTGTCAAATGTGAATCATTAAGTCAATGTCATATTGCATAGCAGTTAGCAAATTAGCTCTCTAACATGAAGACACAACTGCTATACAGATAGAATTGCTATCCATTTTAACCACCGCTAAAAAAAACCCACCTATGGAATTACTATCAGAGCATCCACCTTCAGAAAAAGTTCTCACTTGAAAAAAGAAGTTGATACCAAAAATCCAATATATAGTCCATTGAGTAAGCACATGCATATTAAGTTGACATATATATCTGAGGATAAAAATTTTCTCAAGTTTTGGGCCTTTCGGTTATTCTATACTGTGCACTGCAGGATTCTATGTATCATGAAACACTCAGTTGCAAAGAAATAATACGAAATAATAATTTTTCTACATAATGAGTCACTCTTATTATACCTAGGTTATTGAGAAAAGAAAATTAAGATCACTGCATTCTTGGAATGTACACGTTACCATTATTAACTATAATCAAGATATATAATAAATAGAAAGTTCTAACAGTGACAAACAAAAAGCTCAGAGAACTAAATTCAAAGAGACCACTTAAAAGAGGCAGAATTGGGGTTTACCCCCAAAATTCGGGACCCAACGGACTGGGTTGCTACACGGAACAGAACTTTTAAAAACCTTAATTCATAATTATTCACAATTAGAATCATCAATAATATATCCCCCAAAATACAACACCCAAACCTGATACCATCAATTACACTAAACTGCCAGATTCTAGCCATAATTACAACATTAAATAAATTGATTCCTTACAATACGTATACACATAAAATTAAATCCTCCAACGGTACATATTCAACCACATGTTAAAGCAAACCCCATCCATTCTAAGTCCATGAACTCAATCTGCAAAATGATGGTGACGAGGGGGTGAGCCGTCAATTCAATAAATAAATTCATGCATAACATGTAAAATAATTAACCTTTGTAAAAACCTTTGCGTTCAAAAGCTTCTCCTAAACCCTTCGGAAATATTAATAAAACGGTTGAAACAATATTTAAAATCATATCCGTTCATATTCTTAAATCATAAAGCATTTCATAAAACAGTATAACAATATAAATCAAAAGATCTAATAATCATAGTTTAAAACACGGAAATCGGATATTCACTTTATAAGACAGTAAACAGTGTTCTTACAGTGTAAATAGTATTCTTTTTATAAACAGTAATCATATAGTTTCATAGTATAAACGGTATTCTTTTATAAAACGGTAAGCATATAACTTTTCAGTATAAACGGTAGTCTCTTTTATAAAACGGTAAACATATAGCTTTTCAGTATAAACAGTAGTCTTTTTATAAAACAGTAAACATATAGCTTTTCAGTATAAACAGTAGTCTTTTTATAAAAAGGTAAACATATAGCTTTTCAGTATAAACAGTGAAATCAATATATCAGTTAGCTCATGTTCCATAGTGTCACAATTAACCCGAGTGACGCGGCAACAGTATGTCACAAGTACCCGTGTGATGCGACAATAACAGTATGTCACAAGTACCCGTGTGACGCGGCAATAACAGTATGTGTGCACACAGAATCTCAGCTGGGCCAGTAACAATAACGGTAACTACGGAACGATGAGCCAAAACGGTTTTATAAATTTACTCATATTTAAATCAGTAGCATTTTCATATAACAGTATAAACGGTAGCGGTAGCGGTAGCATTTTTATAAAACCATTAGTACAATACAACAGTAGTATTTTAGTAAAACTTTATGAGTTTAAATAATAGTGATCAAAAGGTATTTGACGGTATATAAGAAATAGATCAATTTCAAAACAGTTTATGTATCAGTCTTAAACAACGTAAATACTTGATCAAAGCCAGTAATATCTTTGACAAATATAATAGAGTGAAATACAATAGAGAAAACAGTAATTTTGGTATTTCAAACGTAACACACCATGAATGAATTTACTTACTTCAAACACGTACAAATCCGCTATAGCTTTAGAAACTCAAGAATCACTCAAACCTATAAAATATTACATTTGATTCATTGTCATAATCTCATAATCACAGCCATTTAAATCAACATGGGCTTCACATATATTAAACCAAACTTAGAAATCTAATTTCCAGCTATAATCACAACTGACCACCCTCTGGTCTCCGATTTTTAATTAATTCTCTACAACTCCAATTATTACGAAATTTGACATGAATGATCTAAACATATGGGAAATACTACAGTAAAATTATCAATTAAATCCATGATCATTTGAATATGTAAATATTCATTCCTTTCCCATTTTTCTGAAATCTGTCTAGCAGAGAATGAGATCCGACCTTTGTCCATTCCGAAAATTATAACAATATTTCTACACATCTAAAAATCACGAAACTTTACAGAATGATATTAGACATATAAATATACCTTCATATAAATTCCCATAATTTTCCCACATGAATAACCAACCCAAAACGGTATTACGAAATCTGGCTGGTTTAGTAAAAACAGGGGATCTCCAAACATCTCCTTAATGAATCGAAAATCTAATTAAAATCATGCTAAGGATCATGAACTATGAAATGAATATTAACCAATTCTACACATGCTTATTCTCATAAATGATTCATAAAATCAATCTAACATATCAAAGAAATCCTTAACAAGAGAACAACTTACCTAGTACCAATATCTTCCAACCAATGTTTTTACCAAGCTTCTGCCCAGCTCTGATCGGAGGCATACATCTCTCCACAGGGAACTCCAATTGAAATCTCCACCGTCCAGAATCAAGAACTACAAGAGTAGAACATGCTGACCAAACTGGAGCTTGATCGGACCACAAATTGATCTCCGAAATGCCCCCAGAAGAAATCTGGACAGAACTCCAAAAACTCCAAACATACTCTCTCCTTTCTTATCTTCACTGAGTTTCTCTTTACTGTTTTCCATTTCTCTCTTCTTTCCTCTTTCTCGGTTCTTCCTTCCCTCTTTCTCATTCCCTCTTCTATCTTCTTTCTCCTTATTTTTCCAAGGCGTGGACTTGGAGTGGACTTGGATGGGATCAAATCCCCTTTTGTTTTATATAATATATTGGTCCACACTTTACACACGTCTCCCTTGTGTTATAAGTCATCAACCTATCATGGCAATTTACATTTCCACCCTTGTATCATTTCTTATTCATTTTCAATTCATCAAATACATAGAAATTTACAATATCACCCACACTAAATTCAGTTTTGGGCTTGGATCAACTTATAATTATTTGGGTTAGGACCTTAACATTTACGATAAAGATAAACTCAAATACTAATTGATTTAGGTCCAATCCAAATCACTACTTCTCTTGACATAATTATTATCTCACAAACACTTCAAATCCATAATAATTGGGGTCAACTACATGGGAACAGTTAGACCCATTTTTCAGGATATTACATTTAGGGGAAAGGGTGCATGCACACATCCTTTCTCCTCAAAAACGTTCCCTTTCCTTCCCTTTCATTGTGAATTGTAAAGACATGTTTAAAAGGATGATGGAAGTACACCGTAAGGTTACCTTAGCTTGACTTACTACTCTGGATGTCAAAATAAACCAAAGAAACAGTAATATTAGTCCCAATATCAGAATGAACCGGTGTATTTAATTCTCAATTTAACTGGTTCATGTCTTTGTACTTTTCTCATATAGAAATAAAAGTGATTTCGTTTCTTATCTAAAATGGAGAGAAAAATATCAGAACGAATTGTTATAGCAACTATGATTTCAATGAATTGCATATAATAATCTTCATTAAAATAGCAAATAAAACACTAAGTGATGAGTCTCAAAAAAGACTAACCTTGGATATTACAAGTATTGTTCAGGCAACAAAAACGAAAATCCAGGAGCCTGTTGTTAAAAATATTAAGTTGAGACTTTTAGCATGCACATATATTATTCCAGTAATATAAGTTTCCACTTTATATTACTGAGTTTATACTTTATAGGCATAAGTATAGTCGTATAGAAAGCATATACTACATCGCAGTGACTAGAATTGAGGAAAGGATGTCAAATAATTTGTTGAATATACGGTGTTGATGCATTAGAAAAATCATCTGATACCACACAGGAACTGCAATTACCTGTAGCAACTCCAGTTCTGCAACGGTATCCAGCGAAGATGCAAGGCCAACAGATACTTTATAGAGTCATGTTCCTTAATATATTTTATGAGAGTTTGCAGTCCACCCTATCCAACAAAAAAAAAAAAAAAAAATACAAGAACTGCCAGTTACTTCTCTGGTTGTTCAGTACTGAAACAAGTGAAATGCTAATTCCAAAAAAAAATTAAAAAAATAAATAAATGCAGTTTCTGTGATGAATTATATAACACTTTGAAGAGAAAGTATCCCTAGGATAAACCGTGTAAATTTGATACACAGTAGATAGTTTTCTTAATATTTTTCAGTTTTTGAAGGCAGAAAGTTTGCTGGCAATAGGGTATACATCAGCAACAAAAAAGGTATAAAACTTCATCTTCCATTGCTAGGATGCTGATTTCTAGCCATGCACCTATTATTAGTCCAACTTTCTCTTGCATGTTGTTATCCATAGAACAATTTAGTTGAATTTTTTTATAAAAAAAGAAATAAAAACAAAGTCCAACTCTTAATTTTTATGAATATATTGAACTTTAAAAATGATCATAGGGCAATTATATATTTTTATTTTTATTTTTCCTCAGCCAACCCGATGCGGTAGAGAGTGTATTTTGGTATGGGAAATAAAAGAAGATACAATATGATTCTAGCTTCTTTCGCATCTAAAATAGAAATTTAATTTGTTATTTCAAAATAACTCTGATACCTTCCTGTCTATGAGAGATACATATAATGTTGAACCCTTCTCCTTCAAGTCTGTTGGGATACTTCCCATTATAGAATCTTTTTCATCCATTGCTATCTGGGTATGAAGAAAACAAAAAAAATGAAAATTAGACATACTGAATTATAGTAATGATATTCTAAGACCAAATAGCAAAATAATTTTAAAAAACGAGAAAATAATTTAAATTATGCATTCCAAGAAAACCCTGTGGAACTAAATCATGCAAACCAAATAGCAATTTGCTTTTACAATAAAAGAGTTGAAAGTGCTAGATATTTTGCAACAACGGCAATAGCAAAAAAACAGAAGTATAATAAAAATTGCAGGAGAAACTCCTGTGTGTGTATGATTGGAACAAATAAGTGCAGAAAATCCCTGGCACTTAGGTGCTGCAAATTTTGTATCAGTTCCACTTTGTTACTATAAATTTCTACCTCTCTAATACATTATCCGAAATAGAAGAAAACACCTTTAGAGCTTTCTTCACATTACCCTCCATGGTTCCATAAGGTTTTCTCTGTGGAATCCTTAGCAAGAATGAGATATCCTCCAAAGTGGCCTAAAAGAAAAAGCAAGTTAGTAGTTACTACTGAAACTATAGATTATAAATACAAATTGAATTACTGATATCAACCTGTATTGCCTTCATGTTCGTGTTTGCAGGGATAGCCTTTCTCAAAGCAAGTTCCCCAGTTCTTGGGACCTTGGTGTCCAGAGAATAAAGCACCGCCTTTGCAGGAGGAGAAGACCAAAATTCCTAGCCAATTAAACATATCGGTGAAGAAATTTGGACAAGAATAAGGATCGCAGCAATCAAAGTCTTAACTGTCTCCGTTTCATGTCCAACAGTTGATATGTACAATTTGGATGGAAAACTATGCCAGGTTGCTGGTTCCTGCATGACCCTAAATCCATTTTAGACAATGGAAAGACCTCAAAAGAGAAGATATAGGTTCATCTATTCTTTTGATCTCCAACACTATAGGAGGCCATAAATGTGTAAGAAAATGAGAACTGGAAAAAGACAAATTCCAGAGCAGAATTTGATTTTACTAGTCATGAGAGGCATAATGGGGTCGACAGAATAGCACACATGATACATCTCACTAACCAGGAAGCACAGCAATTACTTTCATAATATTTTGGTGCTACATTAATAAGTCATGGACGCAATGATCAAGAAGGGATCTTGCAACTAAAACTGGAGAGTCTTCAAGTCACTAGATGGAATAAGTTTCTCAGTCTTCTGCTTCCGAATCCTAACACACGTTTCATGATACAAGTTCACCAAGCACCATTTTTCTCTGAACTTATTTATTAAGCTACAGCAACCCCAACATTGCCCTAAGAGGGTCTTTATATGGAATTATATGTATCCACCATTTATTTTCATAAATCTGAAGAAATGGGCTAGATTCTACATCCTAAGCCAAGAGAACTTGTTTGCAGAAATTAAGAAGCTGTCATTGTTATCACAGTAACTAAAACAACACAGACCATAATCTGTTTAGATCTAACCAGAGATAATTTAATCAGTTTCGTAACATTACTGACAAGATGAGGTTGGCCTAGTGGCATGCCTCTCAAACACCCCGAATTATTGTAATATTTCAAAACAAAAAAAAGCTCCATAACATTACATAACCAACAATAATGTCCTAAAATCTTCCTAAATTATTCAAGCCAGCAAAAATTTCCATTTATTTCAACAAAACTTTGCAACTAAACAAACACAATCAGCACAAAATACCCACAACATTGAATTATCACATTTGAAAATTGCAAAAAAGAATTTTCAAGAAACCCTCACAAACTAAAATAAACAGTAGAAAATGGGTGAGAGCAAAATCAAAAGACCAACCTTTGTAGACTTGCAGTGCAGCTTGAGAGGGGCAATGGCAAATCTTGGAGGTCCATGTATGGTGTTGACTGGAAATGTGAAATGGGTAGAGAGAAAAGTGTGCCCTGGAGCGGTAGAGGAACAGAAAGAGAGAATGGGAGAGGATAAAGTGAAGGCCATCACTACAAGTTGGTTGGTTTTGGTATTTGCAGACTTGCAGATAGAGAGAGAAGCTTTTGGCGGGTGTAGTCAGTAGTATTCTAGAATAGCAAAAGCCTATCTGCAAGTTTTTTATTGGCTTCTGTGGGAGTGGGATTGGGATTATGGACATGAAATTACTAGACGACCCTCCTCGGACCTCGGTTAAGGTTATTCATTTTGTTTAAAGCAAAAATAATTAATAATAGCAACTACCAAAACTTCTTGTTTATCTCTCTTTTATCTTAATTAATAATAGACTATAAAATGCTAGTTTCAGGTAAACCCCTACACATACATTCGAGAAGTTGTAGGTTTGTGTCATGCCGTTCCCCAAATCCTAAAATATTACAATATACAAATATACAAATAAAAAAAAAAATTAAAAGATCAACTAATAGATCATTTCTATATTTATTATTGTATATGTATTATTGGTTGTAAATATACAAATATTCGAATTACACATTTGTCTATTGAATCGATGAGTATGGAAATATCTCTATAGACCTCTCTTCTTTAGTTAAGGTTTTCAATGGGTCATTTCGAGTCGGAGGAGGTGCCCTTGCCCTTACCCCAATCCCTTGTTTGACTCGAAATTTTAAATAATCATAATTAAATATAATTGTTTTTAATAATATAATAAAATATTATCATTCACAAAAATAATACCATCAAAATAAAACATTACATAAATACAACTCACTAAATTTACTTATTTATTTTAGTTTATAAATCCCCCTTGGAATTAAATTTGGGTAAAATTAATTAATGGGGCAAGGGTTTCAAGTTGAGGGAACCCATCCCCATTCTCATTCCCGTCCCCGTCCCTGTCCCTGTCTCCGCCCTCTTTAACATTTCGGGTGAATTTCACTCTACCTGCCCATGAAACGAGGCACTTTCAATTCCTGACGGGGTGGGGACTGTAGAGTTATTATGCATCCCACATGAAATGAGAGTAACATTTTGTAGCGGTTTGATTTCGTCATATCACAGTAGAACCCAAATTAAAAAAAAAAGGTTAATAGCACCAATGCCCTCTGAACTTATAGCGCGGTAGCAAAGTGCCCCCTAAACTTTTTTTCTTTGCATTAAACCCCTTGAACTTCTATAAATTTGTAAAAACTGACGGATTACTAACTTCCGTCCAATTTTTGGTTACATGCAACCAGACTTAGGGGCAAAGTTGGAATTAAAAATAAAAACAAGCAACTCTATCAAGCTCGGTCAACTTTGACAAAATGACAAAACGAGTTGGACAAAATCAACTATGTTTCTTTGGTGGACTGAGTCAACTCGCTCAAGAGAAACTCAGCATATGGAACTGCTACTCTAGCGTCGAGCCGTCGACCTCTGCATTTCCACTCCATCTCCCTCTCCCTCTCCGCCAAGTTTTCCACCGAGAGTGTCGCTAGCCTCCTTCATGTCGCCACATACCGTTCTCTCACCGTTGTAAAATGCTTGTATTTTAAATCACTATTTCGTCACGGAAATTGAGGATGCTTCCTCCTCCTATATTGTCGTAGCATAACCGGACTCTTTGGTGCTGGAAAGGCTGGTTTTGCTCCAACGATTGTGATTATGCTCTCGAATCAAGGGATCGAGTGCGTTCGCTGAAAATCGACGATATTATTTCATCAATTGAATCTGAACCCAACCCGACTTCAAACGGGCCATCGACACAGGCGAGTTTGAAGCCATCCGATTAGTCCTCGATCCATCGTTGAAGGAAGCCGAATCTCCTCTGGACTCGAACTTCGATGGTGACCATCGACAGCAGTGGCCACCACCACTGTTCGATTTTTTTTTTTCAATTAATTTTTGGTTTTTAAAAATCATTAATAAATAGAAGGGTATTATTATCATTCTATTAATTGAGGAATTAGGGATTTTCTTATGTAGTTGCCTTATGCCCCCAAACTGTTTTTTTTTATTCCAACTTTACCCCTAAGTCTTGTTGCACGTGACCAAAAAGTGGACGAAAGTTAGTAATCCGTCAGTTTTTACAAATTTATGGAAGTTCAGGGGGGTTTAGTGCCAAGAAAAAAAGTTTGGAGGCACTTTGCTACCGCGCTACAAGTTCAGGGGACATTGGTGCTATTAACTTTAAAAAAAATGCTTTCTACAATACCACAATGACTACAAAATTAAGAAATTCTACAAAAATAATTTACCCAAATTTGTTTACGTATGTATATCAAAAATGTTTGTCTATAACATATTTGAATTACTTTAATTCGAATCTATTTTACAATTTAAACCTTCATCTGTTAACCTAATATACTAAAGTCCAGACGAAATGATCTCACACCAGTATAGTGATATATATCCAAGTGTCCGAGACCCAACTAATACAGGTCTCCAAGCAGACACTCAAATTGCTCAAAACCAAAGACGCATCAACAGAGGAGAGGAGTCATCCAACGGTCAAACGAGCAGTCCCAATTAGGGATGCACATTGGGGAAATGGGGATGGATATAGGTCCCCCCATCCCCATCCCCCCCCCCCCCCCCCCCCCCCACCACCCCATTTGGGGAAAATGGGGATGGGGGAGTTTTGGGGGGAGGTCCCCCCATCACCATCCCCATTTTTCCCGTTTTTCCCCGTTTCCCCCGTTTGGCTGAAAATTACAAATTAAACTAAAAAAAAAAAAAAAAAAATTCCATTACAAAATAATGTCATATATATATATAATTATTTTTATAATATTTTGGGGGAAATGGGAAAATGGGGATAGGGGTACCTCCCCCCATCCCCATCCCCATTTCACTATATTAGTGGGGGAAATGGGGAAATGGGGATGGGGGGGAGGTCTCCCCATCCCCATCCCTCCCCATTTCCCCTCAAAAAATCTCCCTCAAATGGGGATGGGGAAGCGGGGAAATGGGGATCTGGAGGAAAATGTGCAACCCTAGTCCCAATCATGGCGTGTGATACGACGCGAAGCACTAGATCCCCAGAATGTGAATCCCAATAACCCAAACCAGAACCACTACACAGACACTGTCGAAGCACAAACTCACTTTCTCTCTCTCTCTCTCTTCTCTTCTCTGCTCTGCTCTGCTCATGTTTGTGTTTCGATCTATAGATTGCTTGTAGTTTTCGTAGATCGACGAAGAAAAAATGGCAAATTATTTAGCTCAATTCCAGTCTATTAAGAGCGCGTGTGCTCACATCGTAATTTCAGGAAAATTGCATTTCCTGATTCATGTCAATTCAAGTTTCTGTCTTGAATCATGTCAAGAGCTATTTTGAATAACAAGACGTGTAATCCTGTGCTTGTTGATAAAATGCGTGCTAAATTTATATTAACAACGGATGCGAGACTTCAAAGCAGATTTCCACAGGAGCAGTTGCTGTTCTGGTTTCGAGAACCGTATGCATCTATATAGTTCTCGTGACATGTGAGGTAACACTTGCAGTCTCCTTGACTTCATAAATGGTGATCATTCATTTCTTTTTTTCTGGGTCAAGGATAGATCTTAGCTGTTAGCATGATGATTGGCACTGTGTCAGTGATGCTTGTTGCATTACGTGGCATCTTAATCTGTACTTCCCAGGTGTGAATTGGAATTTGGAACTTCTATAGAGTTTTTGGTTTAGAGATGTATTAAATAAACTCGGAAGAGTACCCTCATCTTTTAGCCAATTATTGCCACCTTTGAGTTCTGCTGTATAACTTCTTAAATTTGCTAGTCATATATTGTCTAGATTCTTGCTGGGGCTGTGCTTCATGTATGGTGTTGTTTCTGATTGGCTGCACACTTACTAAAGGACAAAATTGTACCTAGATGCAGATTGCATTAGAACTATTAGGTCTTTTGTTCATTAGGAGGGAACCTTATGATATGGAAAGTGATAACAATGCTATACGCCATTTTTAAGCTTGATAAATGCTAACCTGATAAAATCTGCTTATGTTCATTTCTAGTACTATTACTTAGGAAAATTGCAATGGAGCCAGGGCCAAACATTGACATTATAAAGTTTCATAGGTCCTCCAATTTACAAATATTGGACCTATCATAGAAAACTCAAAGAATATTTGAATTCTCTTGTAAGCAAGAAGGACGAGTTAAAGAGCCGGAAGGAAGATATAGAACTCAGATTGAGTGTTGAGCTTCAACTTGGAAAGAAACCAAGGAAAGAGGTCGAAAATTGGTTGAAGAAAGCAGGAAAAGCCATCAGTGAGTCACAAGATATCGAAGATAGAGTTAACAAAGTGAACTATCTTTCCAAAAACAAGAATGAATTAACCGAGTTGATCCTAAAACAAGAATATAAATAAAAAGTTAACACACAAATCAATGAATAATGAATTAAGCTACCAGCCAGGGCCGGCCCTGGGCATAGGCCCAAGAGGTGACTGCCTAGGGCTCCCAGTTTCCAAGGGTCCTAAATTTCAATTTTAAAATAAATACTATATATTTCTGGCCATCTACAATTTTTTTCAAAAGCAGGCCATATATCGCCATTCACAGAAACATAAATATTATACTTAAAAACAACCAATCTTTTATATATGTTTTATTTATTTATTTATTTATTTTTAAGGCCCAATTATTATACTTACCCAGTTACCACACGGTCCCCACCACAATATATAAAACTGCAAATTGTGTATCAGATTATCAGACATTCAAAATCAATTCTAGGGCTCTGTCACTTTTTTGGAAGCTCTGTTCATGTGAAATGCGAAAGTAATTGTTCTTGCCTTCTTGGAAGCTCTCTTCTTGAAATCAAGGGTTGTTGTTTTAGAAGGTAATTTAACACCTCTGGTCCTTGTTTCCTTCTTCGGTTCTTCTTCTTCTTTTATTCCAAAAATCTCTTTTCGTTTTGTCTTTTTAGTTTTGTTGGAATTTTGAATGTATTATGATTTATGGATAAATTATATATTCATAAATTCATCAATTATATGGGTCCCATTTAATCTAGAACCGACAAGATTAATAAATTCATCAATTCATCAATTATTATAGATTTCTATAATAATAATAATACTAATAATAATAATAATAATAATAATAATATATTGCTACATATAAAGAGATTACTTGGGGTGTGATAAGTGATAACTTAAATTTGAGATGTCAGTATGTCATTAAAAGAATGAATTCCATTTATAGACTTGCGATGTTTCATACTTGTTACTTGCTACATCATTTAGGTTGAATTTTAGGTAAATAAGGTCTTATATATATATATATATATGTGTGTGTGTGTAATGTAAAAAGTATTAAATAAACGGTAAAAAAAAAAAAAAAAAAAAAGTATATTTAAATTTATTTTTCATACTTTTTGGTTTTCCCTCCTACTCTAACTTCATCAGGTTGGAGTACCCTTGCCTTCTTTGGCCTACCCCTCTGTTTCTTGAATAATGGACATTGAAGAGGCTTATCATTTGTTTTTGGCCACATCATTGGCCCATTGATGCCATAAATTACTGGTGCATAAGCCTTTATAAAGTTCTCCTTCTTGTACTTGTTGTGGATGTAATCAATAGGGTCACGGTTTGAACTCAAAAGGGCTGAGATTCCATGAATGCAAGGAATCCCAGTCAGCTGCCACCTGTTGCAAGCACAAGTCTTCTTGTCTATGTCAACAATATGCTGATCATCTCCAGGACCCCTCACTTGATAATGGAAGTTACCACTGTACTCAGGATGACATATGCTGCTCTCTAACTTGAGCCTCTCAACAACCTTAAAGACATTTGGTCCTATGTCATGGTTCCACTTCTCAACTTCAGCCCTTTTCCTAACCAACCTTTTCATTAAATAATTTCTTATCATCTCCATGAGAGTGATCACAGGCTTGTCACGAGCTTGTAGAATTGCCTTGTTGAATGCTTCACACATGTTATTGCATAACATGTCACATACTGCTGTGTCCTTGAAGTATGCCGTTGACCAATGCACAGGATCTTTCTCCACTAACCATTCATATGTAGCTACACTTTCAGACCTCATCTTCTCCATGGCCTGTGCAAATCTACTCAACAAAAGAAAATAAATATTATAACCAAGATTTCTGTAACAATAAGAAGTGTACCAAGTTAGAAGTGTTACCCTTGCTCAGTTGTACATTTGGCTGCAGCCCACAAGATTTGTTTGAAAAGTAAGCCCTTGTGTTCACTTTTGAAGTTGTTGTACATATGCCTCACACAGAATCTATGTTCGGAATTGGGAAACATTTGAGCAATGGCATCTATGAGCCATTTCTGTTTGTCAGTTATCCAAACAATGCTATAAGAATTGTTGATCTCCAAATCCTGTCCCAGCAGCTCTAGAAACCATTCCCATGAATCTCTACATTCAGACTCCACTAGTGCATATGCTATTGAGTACATTTGATTGTTTGGATCCACTCCAATAGCTGTAAGAAGCTATCCAGTGTGGTATCCTTTTATGAAACATCCATCTAATCCAATAATACGTCTGCATCCTTCCTTCCATCCTTTCTTCAAAGCATGAAGGCAAATGTAAAGCCTCATAAACTTAGGATTTGCATCTCCATCTTCTTAAGAACATTTCATTATGACTGAACTCCCTGGGTTCATCCTTTTAACCTTTGCACAATACTCCCAAAGTTTGGAGTATTGGTCCTTAGTCAGTCCTCAGCTGCTGAGACATCCCAGCAAAATTCCATTCAGGGTTTTCCCTCCACTGGCTTAGATACTTGTCAGCAATCATCTTCGAGTTAACAAACGTGTTTTTAAAACTCATAGCACAACTATGTGCATCTACCATAGACTTTATCTTGAAAGTCTTATGATCACCTAACCAAGAAGCAAAGACAAACCAATTGCAGCTTTTATCCTTGCAAACTGCCTTCACCCTATTAGGGTCATTTTTCTGAAACTTGATATTCCTCCTGTGTTTGATTGCATGTGCCCTGATGGCCTTTCTAAACACATCTACACTAGCAAACTCCATTCCAATTTTGAAGATTGGATTTGCCATGTCACGTTCAGGATCGAATTCATGGTACCTTGTGTTGATGAAATTCCTTGGTTGGCCTCCTTCAACCTCCCCTTTATCAAAGTCATCCAAACTCCTCAAATCATCATCCTCACAGTCAAATTCAGAACCAGATCCACATTCTTCTTGTGGTATTTCTGGATTTCTCAGAGAATCCCAATCCCTTGTAGGATTTACACAGGTGTCAGCTGCTATGTCTTCTTCTTCTTGCTTGTAATCAGTCTCCATTAGTTCATCATTCTCCTCAGCAGCAGGTCTATCAGCAGCTCTCTCAACAGGTCTATCAGCAGCTCTCTCAGTAACCCTACTTGTACCATTTCCCTCCTGAGCAGTAACCCTACTTGTACCATTTCCCTCCTTATCAAGCAGATCAGTAACCTCATCAGGCCCATCACATAACCCCTCATCAGGCCTACCATTTCCAACCTCATCATGCAGATCACCAACCTCATCAGGCCCACCACATACCCCCTCACCAGGCTTACCATTTCCAACCTCATCATGGAGATCACTAACCTCATCAGGCCCATCACGCACCCCTTCACTAGGTATACCAGTTCCAACCTCATCATGCCCATCAAATACCCTCTCAACAGGCTTACCATTTCCAACCTCATCATGAAGATCATTAACCTCATCAGGCCCATCACACACCCCTTCACTAGGTATACCAGTTCCAACCTCATCATGCCCATCAAATACCCTCTCACCAGGCTTACCAGTTCCAACATCATCATGCCCATCAAATACCTTCTCACCAGGCATACCAGTTCTAACCTCATCATGCCCATCAAATACCCCTTCATCAAGCAAACCAATTCCAACCTCACCAGGCCCATCGTATACCCCCTTATCAGGCCCATCACATACCAATTCTTTGCTTGTTAACACATTCAATGGAAGTACATGCTGAATATACAAATCTACAATCCTATTTAGAGGAATCCTATCCTGGAACCACATCAAATCTTTATCAGAATCTAGGATAAAGGGCTTACCATACCCTGGCAACTGAATCCAATATACCATAGGCAGGTTATACCCTAGTTCTATGGCAATGTCTTCAATGTCCAACATGGACAACTCATCTAAACTGACATAGTCATAAAAACATTATGAACCCCCAATATAATTAACCATTTTACTATCAAACTCTCCACCATGATGGACCCTAAAGCTAAAGTAATTCTCTAAGTCATTTGGATCTGCACAGTCAAACAAAATAGAAATTAATTAGTACAGAAGTTTTGCACAAAAGTTAAAGACACAAATTGAATTTGTACACAAAAGTTGGAGACAGAATACAACAAGTAACATAAAATAAACGATTTCCACATGCATGTGGGTCAAATTTCGAGATTATATAATATTACAAGTGGGGTATAAATCCATGTCAGATTATGTTCTATTCAAACTTTATGTGGTCCCCTACATTCTCTTATGTCTGTTGTGCAGTAGACATAAACATTGAAATACAGGAAAGCTTCTTTTTAACTTGATAAAACCATTCGAATCGAAATAAACAAACAACATAACACAACAACCATAACTATCAAAAGAAAAGGAGGAAAGACTCACCATATTGTGGAACTTCATCGGTTGGTTTCCTTGACACAACCATTTTCCACTACAGTCAGATTGTAACTAAACCCTAACCGTACTTCAATGGTTTTTGAATCGAAGAGACAAGAAACCCAACTTGATCGAAACAATTTCAACTATCAATCGAAGAAACCAAGCTTTTTGGATGAAGATTATCGCGAAATTTTGGGACAAAACCTAACTTTTGGGAGATTTGGGGGAAACACACAAAGGATTCAAATTGCACGTTGCCCCTACTATTTAAAAACTGAAATTCCTACTTTGCCCCTTCTTACAACCCAACGTGACAGGCACGTGACATTAAAACAGACGGAATGTGGCTTCCGTTGCCATTCCGTCAGCTTTTGCAAATTTCCGAGAGTTCAGGGGGTTTAGTGCCGAAAAAAAAAGTTTAGGGGGCAATGTGCAAAGTTTTGAATAGTTCAGGGGGTATCTGTGCCAATAAGCCAAAAAAAAAAAAAAAATGCAAGAAAACCGATCTTATAGAGTTTTTTTTTTTCCTTTCAAATTCTTTCCACATTTTCATTTTCTTTCCCTTTCTCACTTCCCAAACAACAATTTTCCAGTTTTTAAAAACCGTCTTTATCATCCAAACATCTCTTCTAACTTCATCACCAAAAATCCAACATCTCCCAAGCATCTCAATCATCAACACACAAACCTGAGTGGAAAGGGGATGTCGAGAAGGTTTCTTTAATGCAAAACAGAATAAAAGAGATTTCCTCCGTGGCAATTCCAGAGTGTAGAAGGATCTCATCATTGTTGTTACAAAACAACAAACTTTTAAAAACGATTCATGGATCTTTTTTTACGCTCAGGATTGGGCTAAAGATTCTTGATCTTTCTTATAATTGGTAAATCAAGCTTTGCCAAATTCTCTCTTTGTGATAGGTGAAGAGGTTGCAGGATTGAGGAAGTTGGAAACTTTGGCAGTACAATTTAACAATCTGCAAGACTACCACCTCTACTTATCTTGGCTGCAACAAGGAAGCCTCAACAAGTAATTTTTTTATTGTTGCAGATTGGGGCTTGCCTTGTACAACATTTTCTTTCCCCGTGAAAAATACGTTGGATTTGAAAGATTGAGTTTCTCTGGAGACTCCATTCTTTTCCCAACTGCTGTTAACTAAAGAGTGCCATGATATAAGAAGCTTAAGTGATCATAATTCTTCCTTAAAATGTTCAACTGATTTGAGGTATCTCCAGGCATTGAGAGACTCTATCTTCAAAAGTTGGATGACATAAGCGTACTCTTTAGAGGAGAAAGAGGCGAATCTGCTTTAACACCAACGCCACCTGGTATGTTTTCTTGTCTCAAATATATTGAGATAAAGAATTGTCCAAAAATGAAGAAGTTGTTCTGCACAACCTTCAAAACTTGGAAGATATTTATGTTAGCGACTATGAACAACTTGTCAAAATCATTGCAGCATTGGACGATGATGAAAAGAATAAGGAAACTGATGCAGCAGCAGCTAAGGCAATGGAACACATGGAGCGGGTGGCGAATTCGTATTTGGGTCGCGTGGACCAACCAAATCCGGGCTGAACTTCGTGGACCCCTACAGAGGGCATATGAGGTCGGATCGTCTATTATAATATGTTTTCGGAAATCCCAAGACGATCCCTACAAATGTTATGAAGACTCCGTCCTCTGTAACAGATCACAAAAGGCCCAAATTCGGACATCTATTTTGTTACGTGAAGACTTGAGCTGGAAGTTTGAATTAGATGACATTGAGTCTGAGTCAAATTAGGATTTGTTCTCTTTTTCGTAGTCTTTGTTTGATTATGATTTGTTCTCTTTTCCTAGATAGGATTTCTTTTCAGTTTTAGTTTAAGTTAATTTAGAAGTTGATTCCTTGTGGAAGTCGACTTATTGATTTTTCTATTTAAGTTGTTTGAATCCAATTTGTTATGGAGTTTTTGATGATTAATAAAATTTGAGATAGAGCATCTCCTTTTATCCAATTTCGGTATCCTGAATGGATCAACGAATTTGAAGCCTATTATTCTGGTATCTGTGCGCAGATCAACAGATTAATAGTAGGGTTCGCTTCCGGTATTCGTGCGCGAATCAACGGATCCGAATCATTTATCTTTTCTTTTATCAATTGTTGTTTGTGTTGAATTTTCCTCTACCTCAGTTGGTATTTAAGGCCTATTATTCTGGTATCTGTGTGCGGATCAACAGATTAATAGTAGGGTTAGTTTCCGGTATTCGTGCGCGAATCAACGGATCGTTAGTAGGTTGTTTCTAATCGTTTTACGTAGGTTTTTCTCGAAAGAGCTTCCGCTACATCAGTTTGGTATCAGAGCCACCGAGTCTACCGTTGTGCTAGGCTCAGCATCCACGACCACAACCTACTATCTTCCTCAACGCCAAAAATTCACCATCCATATTTCCCAAAAAAAAAAAAAAAAAAAAAAAACCTCATGAATCCTCAAAACAAAATTTCCTCCTACCATTCATTATTTTTCGATGACGATTATGTGTCGGACCTGGTTATCGTTGACTTCGATAAACCGCCAATTTTTGATGAGGAATATGTGACGGAACCTGTTATTGTCGATTTCAATAAGCCATCAGTTTTCAATGAAGATTTGTTCCAGAATGAGCAGCATGAGAGGGACTCAATTTTTGAGGATTATTTCTATGATGTTGCTGTGTTTCATCATTTAATAGCATCTCCAACTTATTTGTTCCTCAAAACAGTCAAAATTCGAGGACGAATTTTCTCCAACCTGAAGAGAATGATGCAGCAGCAGCTAAGGCAATGGAACACATGGAGCGGGTGGCGAATTCGTATTTGGGTCGCGTGGACCAACCAAATCCGGGCTGAACTTCGTGGACCCCTACAGAGGGCATATGAGGTCGGATCGTCTATTATAATATGTTTTCGGAAAGCCCAAGACGATCCCTACAAATGTTATAAAGACTCCGTCCTCTGTAACAGATCACAAAAGGCCCAAATTCGGACATCTATTTTGTTACGTGAAGACTTGAGCTGGAAGTTTGAATTAGATGACATTGAGTCTGAGTCAAATTAGGATTTGTTCTCTTTTTCGTAGTCTTTGTTTGATTATGATTTGTTCTCTTTTCCTAGATAGGATTTCTTTTCAGTTTTAGTTTAAGTTAATTTAGAAGTTGATTCCTTGTGGAAGTCGACTTATTGATTTTCCTATTTAAGTTGTTTGAATCCAATTTGTTATGGAGTTTTTGATGATTAATAAAATTTGAGATAGAGCATCTCCTTTTATCCAATTTCGGTATCCTGAATGGATCAACGAATTTGAAGCCTATTATTCTGGTATCTGTGCGCAGATCAACAGATTAATAGTAGGGTTCGCTTCCGGTATTCGTGCGCGAATCAACGGATCCGAATCATTTATCTTTTCTTTTATCAATTGTTGTTTGTGTTGAATTTTCCTCTACCTCAGTTGGTATTTAAGGCCTATTATTCTGGTATCTGTGTGCGGATCAACAGATTAATAGTAGGGTTAGTTTCCGGTATTCGTGCGCGAATCAACGGATCCAAATCATTTATACTTTCTTTTTATCGATTGTTGTTTGGTGAATATTCCGCTGCATCAGAAACAGGAAAAGATAAGATCGTATTCACTCTTCCCAAATTAAGAAAGGGGGCCTTGCAAATATAGCCCATCCCAACAATGATTTTTAGGAAATAGCCCATTGGGAAAAAAAGTGCATATGTAGCCTTTCTTGATATTGACTTTCTAGGAAATAGCCCTTGTAAGACAATAATGCCCTTCACAATTAAACCGTGCAAAATGACTCAATTACCCTCTTACATTGTGTAAGGACGAAATTGCCCTTCTCTTCTTCTCCTTCAGTTGACTGAAGAAAACCAAAACTTTCAGAAATTTCGTCTTCTCCATCCTTCTCCTGTCGACCGGAATTGTCTCCATCAAAGTTGGGTCAGTCATTCTTTCTTGGTTCTTCTTCTCCATCGTTCTCCTGTCGACCGGAATCCACTCCATCGAAGTTGGGTCCTCT
Source organism: Acer campestre (assembly GCA_954870605.1). Taxonomy (NCBI): domain Eukaryota; kingdom Viridiplantae; phylum Streptophyta; class Magnoliopsida; order Sapindales; family Sapindaceae; genus Acer; species Acer campestre. Next base: position 39,770,974 of record OX940801.1, read on the forward strand.
CCGCTGGAATCTTTCTACCGACCGGAATCTCGACGGCGACGGCGACCGGAATGTTGACAGTGCCACCACCTCCTTCAATCGAGCTTCACTGTCAAGTTTGAAATCGAGCTTCACTGTAAGTCCCGTCATCACACGTAAGTTTCCCATGTTATTGAATCTCTCGGTCTTTTGTTGTTGCCTTGTTTAAATTTGAGACGTTTTTGATAGAATGAGGGATTGATTGTTTCCCATGGTTTTGGATTTGTTGCCCATGAATTGGGGTTTTTGTATGTAGTATTTTTGGGTTTAGTTAAGGTGTTTGATGAAATGCCACATTAAGCTCTTAAGAGGGGCAGTATTATTGTAGTTAAGGTATTTAGTTATGTTGGGTGCACACATCGTCCTCACTATCACATGAATAACTGGAAGAAAATGCACTCTGGTGAATAGTGTTGTATGGTTTGTTTTCACATTTATTGTGTTGTATGGTTTGGTGGGGAAAAGGTTTAGGGAATTTGTATGTGATTTTCTGAGGGTTGATGGTGTATGGATGATTGTTTGTGTTGATCGGTGCTGAACCAAAAGAGGTTTCGCTATTGTTGTTGATTGATGGTGTATGTATATTTGTTTGTGTTGATCTGTGTTGGTTGTGGATGGTGTATGTATATTTGTTTGTGTTGGTGTATGGTGTATGTATATGGTTGACCAAAACAGGCCCCTGTTATTGATCCCATTTGATTTTGCTTTTGTTATTGGCTGCTGTTATTGATTGTTTGTGGAAATTGGAAACATAAGATGAGCTAAGCCCGGGAGGAATGTGTAGGCCTGGGAAGAATGTTTTAGGCCTGGGAACCATTCGTAGGCCTAAAAGAATTGTTCCTAGGCCCTGACCTGATTTGAATGACAGTAATTGTTGTTGTTATAACTGTTATTGACTGAATTATTTTTATTTTTTTTCAGGGTCTAAGGATACCATGTCTTGGGTGTTAGTTAAGTGCAGTGAGCATTCGAAGCATAACGCATTGACAAGTCCTATTTCGTTTTCAATACGTCTAACTAAAAAAGACAAGGGAGCATACGAGGAATTGGTGGAAACGATATACCAGCGGACAGGGGTTAGTAGAGACCAAATTCAGTTGAAGCTAACTTCGCATGTGGAAACGGGGGATGATAAACTTACATTGTCTATTGTGAGTGACGACGATGTACAGTTTGTGATTATGCATAAGGAAAAAGGTTGGGCCAGAATTGATGTTGAATTTGTCAACAAACATGAATTTCGATCTCCACCAAATCAAATACAATCAGAATGTACAGTCTCTCCTGTTAAACACACCGATATTCCACGGTCTCCGGGCAGTACTCCTAACTTTAAATCAGTTAGTGGCAGCAATAATCCGGTTGCTTCACCCGGATTTACATCAGCAGGAAATGAACAACCGACGCCAGCATCTACTACCAAGCATGTAGTTGTGGATAGTTCTGAAAGCATAGATAGTTCAGGAAGGTCTGATAGTTCTAAAACCAGTGATACAGAAGAGGAGAGTGCTGATGATGGTGGGCTAGCGGCAAGAGTTCCTGTAACAAAAGAACGAGGGGTGAGTGGAACAGCCAACAGTTCTTCACCATCCTTGAACACACGGTGGACAGTATCAGGTTCAGATCTTTACTCAATACCCGCCGTTCGATCAGTGGATGTGTTTCAAAATCCAGGGGACCAAGGTCCATTATACAAAGGACAGATGTTCAAGGACAAGCCTACATTGAAGAGTGCTGTAGGGTCGTATGCATTTAGAGAGAGGTTTGAGCACAGGATTTCACGATCTTCCAATACACGATTCACTGCGCAATGTAGTCAGAGAAGTTGTGGATGGGTTCTTCGTGCATGGAAGTCGAATAGGGGGACTTATTGGCATGTGAAGGCGTTTGTCAATGAGCACACATGTGAGAGAAATGACAACTACAACGTTGAATTCAAACGTGTAAGTGCTGCTGTGATAGGGGATTTGTATGCAAGTAAATATCGTGATCCCGGGCGCATAATCCGTCCTAAAGATATAGTTTTTGAGATGATGGACCAGCATGGCATACACCTCTCGTACAACAAAGCCTACAGGTCCAAGGAGCACGCTTTGAATCAGGTATTCGGTGATCCTTGGGAATCCTTTCAGAGGTTGCCGTCTTATTTTTATGTTTTGGAACAAGCGAACCCCGGGACTGTGACAAAGATCAAGACCGACACGAGAAACCGGTTGAAATATGCATTCATGGCAATTGGAGCCTCTATAGAGGGGTTCAATTCTGTTATTAGGCCGGTTATATGCATCGATGCTACCCACTTGAAGGCTAGGACTAGGGGTGTTTTGTTAGTTGCGGTGTGCAAAGATGGAAACGGGATGATATACCCTTTGGCATTTGGGTTTGCAAACTCTGAATGCACAAAGTCTTGGACTTGGTTTTTGAAGAAACTCCGTAAAGGGATCCAAAATCCGGACCGTGTGATGTTAGTATCGGATCGGCACAATGGTATATTCAATGCAATGGAAGCCATATTCCCAGATGCCGCACATGGGATTTGTGTGTACCACATGGCACAAAATCTGAAAAGATTTTGCAAGCAGAGGGATGATGTGATGATTCTTTACTATTGTGTGCGTATGCATACCGTATGGAGGACTTTGACCGTTTCATGGGTGAGTTGAAACAAACTTCTCCTAAGGTTTACGATGAGCTCCTGGCCGTTGGGGTAGAGAAGTTTTCACGTGTACATAGTCCTAGACTAAGGACCTCTTTTATGACCACCAACATTGCCGAGTCAATGAATTCTTGTCTACTTTCGGTCCGAAAATTGCCTATCACAGCAATGGCGGAATGTATCAGAGATTTGTTGCAAAGGTGGTTCTACGATCGTCGAAAAAATGCACATGAAATGTCTACATACTTGACAACGTTTGCAGACGAACACATCAAAGATCGTTTAGATACAGCGAATAAGTCTGAGATTCACCCCATTCACCATAAAACATTTAATGTAGATGACAAATGGATTCCTAGAATCATCGACCTTGAAAACAGTTCTTGCTCATGCCGTGAATGGGATTTAGATGAGTTGCCGTGTTGTCATGCAATGGCGGTTGCTAGGTATGGTTCCCGGTCTTTTAAGTATGTACATTTATCTGTTATGGGTTATTTTACAAACTTGAATTTGTGTTTGTTGGTGTGTTAGGTTCAAAGGTATGTCAATCAACTCAATGGCTTCTGACCGTTACACAACAGGATATCTTAAACATGCTTATGAAATGGCTGTGAACCCTGTTCCGGATCCTGAATCTTGGGACATTCCTGATGTAATCCGGAACCGTATTGTATTGCCATGGAAGAAAAAAAAGCTGCCAGGAAGACCAAAGAAGTTGAGGATACCATCCGCCGGGGAGAAAAGAAAAAGAAAGTTACAATCTTGTTCAAAGTGTGGAAATAAAGGACACAATAAATCAGCTTGTCCAGAACCATCGTCCAGCACAAGCAAACCAGCCAAAAAACCCCAATCATGTGGCATATGTAAGAAAGAAGGTCACAATAGACTGAAGTGTCCGGACAAGCCACTCAAGCCTACCTTCACTGTCATGAACGAAGGGAATGTCGCTGGGCCTACAGTCTAAGTGTCTTGGGTGGGTGCTGAACCAAAACAGTTATTGGCTGCTGATATTGCTGTTTTTATTGGCTGGGGCTGCTGTTATTGCTCTTCAAACAGAATATGAGTGAAGCCCGTGAGTAATGTTTTAGGCCTGGGAACGGTTCCTAGGCCCAAACATTTTTGTTCCTAGGCCTGTAAATTGTTTCCCAGGCTCAGTTGTCTGTTGTTGCCACGTCATCAGTTGCCATGGTGTATTGAATTTTGATTAAAATAATTTTTTAAAAAATTTGTATTATATCGTGGCCGCCATATTTTCGTATTCGAAGGAAACCTCTTAAGCCTGGGAACGGTTCTTAGGAACAGCATAATTGGTTCGTAGGCCTGAAAATCGTTTCCCAGCCTCAGTTGACCTTGGACATATTTAATAGCCACGTCATCTGTCTTCCTCGGTTGTGGTGCTCAAAACAACGAACTAAGCCCAGGAACCGGTACTTTAAGACTAGGAATTACTACTAGGCCCATGGCGTATTTAATATTGATTTTTATTATTATTATTAAAAATTGGTATTATTTTTCCAATTGCATAGGATGTTATTTACAAGCGGTGTGCACCCATCGGAATCGATTTAGGAAGTGTAAATGTAACGCGGGATATCGATTCAACAACGTGATCAACTTACATGTTTTCGAAACAACTCTTAGGCACTTAGGGGTTTATGTTTCAAAGGGTTATTTACTAAAGGTGTGTAATGGGTAGGGACGTACTTGCTCGACCGTCAGATCATCTCGAAAATCCACGTACATATTTCCATTGATACCCCTTCATCATTGGACCGTGCCGATCGTTGATATTATATCGTGGCCCCCATATTTTCGTATTCGAAGGAAACCTCTTAAGCCTGGGAACGGTTCTTAGGAACAGCATAATTGGTTCCTAGGCCTGAAAATCGTTTCCCAGCCTCAGTTGACCTTGGACATATTTAATAGCCACGTCATCTGTCTTCCTCGGTTGTGGTGCTCAAAACAACGAACTAAGCCCAGGAACCGGTACTTTAAGACTAGGAATTACTACTAGGCCCATGGCGTATTTAATATTGATTTAAATTATTATTATTAAAAATTTGTATTATTTTTCCAATTGCATATGATGTTATTTACAAGCGGTGTGCACCCATCGGAATCGATTTAGGAAGTGTAAATGTAACGCGGGATATCGATTCAACAACGTGATCAACTTACATGTTTTCGAAACAACTCTTAGGCACTTAGGGGTTTATGTTTCAAAGGGTTATTTACTAAAGGTGTGTAATGGGTAGGGACGTACTTGCTCGACCGTCAGATCATCTCGAAAATCCACGTACATATTTCCATTGATACCCCTTCATCGTTGGACCGTGCCGATCGTTGATATTATATCGTGGCCCCCATATTTTCGTATTCGAAGGAAACCTCTGAAGCCTGGGAACGGTTCGTAGGAACAGCATAGTTGGTTCCTAGGCCTTAAAATCGCTTCCCAGCCTCAGTTGACCTCCCCATATTTAATCGCCACGTCATCTTCTTCCTCGGTAGTGGATCCCACGTCATCAGCATGCTAGTCGATCCCACCAAATCTTCTTCTTCTGATTACAGCCTGTCTCCCACCCTTCATTTTCCCTTATAGTCAAACACTTCTACCAATACTGTCCAATCCCAATTACTGATGTGAATCCTTCATCTTGTCCCATCTTCATCTTCTTCTCTCATTTATATCGATACAAATCCTTCATCTTCTCCCATCGTCCTTCTACCTTCATCTTATTCTCAGAACTAACATCTCCTTCTACCATCACAAAACCTTTTTTTCGAACACCAATGGGGAAGAATTCTGTTTATGTGGTTTTCATAGGAAGGAAAACCGGTGTGTTCAGTTCTTGGCCTGAATGTCACGATCAAGTTGTTGGTTTTCCAGGAGCATCTTACAAGAAGTTTAACTCAACCGAGGAGGCATATGAAGCGATAAGTAGACGTGCCGTACATTCAAGCCCTTCATGTTCTGAATCTTCTTTCAATGTTACAGATAAAGTATCTGAGAAACAAGGAACTACTGGTGTCATGTTGTTTATATTTGTACTGGTGTTTGTTTTGGGAGTTATAGTGGGCAAGATCGTTTGAAAGATCTGTTTTTGATGTTTATTCTGTTAGGTGTTGCTTTATTTATTATTAATATAAACCAGTTTTTATTGAGTTCTGATTGAGGAAATGGGTGTGAACGTATTCGAAAACAAAGAAATTACTTCCATTCCATTAACTTTTTTTTTAAACAAACAAAAACCGGGGACAGCATGTGAGAACCAAAAAAAAAAAAAAACAGAACATAGGAACAGCATAATTTGTTTTTGTTCAGGGTGATGGTGGAATGTTGAAGTCCGTCAACCTCTTCTGCAAATGTTCAATCACTTGGTGGAGTCCGTTGATTTCGTTGTCCTTTGCTTCACTGTCAACCCTGGAGTAGATGATTTCAGCCTCTAGATTCTGAAATTTCCCCATCAAAACATGATAATCATCACGTAGGCGTTTGTAATTTTCACGCTCGTTGATGACGGTCTCCTCCGCCAGTGCAACCCGTTGACGCATTACTTCCAAAGCGGCATTCATCCTCTCACTTTCACTGCACCTGCCGTTTGCTGCCATTTCTGTGTAAAAAAGAAAAATGAAGTGTTGAAACAAATAACAACCCAGGAAGATTGAGTAACTTTTGGAGGAAGATTGGGTGTTTATATAGTCACCTCATTAGCCTCAATAATCAATGAAATGAACCATTGCAACCAATGAACCGTTGTACCTTAAATGAAATGAAATGAACGGCGGCGGTACACTAACCAATGTCACCAGAAATGAAATGAACCGGTGTAATGAAAAGCCACAAATTTATTGCAACCAGTCCCATGCAGGCCTGGGAACATGTGTCATAGGCCTGAGAACAATTAAAGTTCATCCTATGCATGGGAACAAGTCCTTAATTCCTTAGCCTTGATTGCAACTACCGTGGGCCTGGGAACACGTTTTAAGTCCTTAGCAAGTCCTTAGCACTAGTAGCCACTAACATGTGTGGGCCTGGGAACAATTCGCCTAGGCCTGGAAACAGTGGTTCCTAGGCCTACAGTCCTTAGCTTTCAGATCAACTCTCCATGTACACTAGTCCTTACTCGTGGGAAACAATTCTCGTAGGCCTGTGAACAAGGACTCTAGGCCTAGGAGAGTTGTTCCCAGGCCTAACAGATTTTTTCCAAAAATCCTAAACTAAATACATCATAAACATTTGGGCAAAAGTACAAAACATTCTGGTAGCCACTAACATGTGTGGGCCTGGGAACAATTCACCTAGGCCTGGAAACATTGGTTCCTAGGCCTACAGTCCTTAGCTTTCAGATCAACTCTCCATGTACACTAGTCCTTACTCGTGGGAAACAATTCTCGTAGGCCTGTGAACAAGGACTCTAGGCCTAGGAGAGTTGTTCCCAGGCCTAACAGATTTTTTCCAACAATCCTAAACTAAATACATCATAAACATTTGGGCAAAAGTACAAAACATTCTGGTAGCCACTAACATGTGTGGGCCTGGGAACAATTCGCCTAGGCCTGGAAACATTGGTTCCTAGGCCTACAGTCCTTAGCTTTCAGATCAACTCTCCATGTACATTAGTCCTTACTCGTGGGAAACAATTCTCGTAGGCCTGTGAACAAGGACTCTAGGCCTAGGAGAGTTGTTCCCAGGCCTAACAAATTTTTTCCAACAATCCTAAACTAAATACATCATAAACATTTGGGCAAAAGTACAAAACATTCTGGTAGCCACTAACATGTGTGGGCCTGGGAACAATTCGCCTAGGCCTGGAAACATTGGTTCCTAGGCCTACAGTCCTTAGCTTTCAGATCAACTCTCCATGTACACTAGTCCTTACTCGTGGGAAACAATTCTCGTAGGCCTGTGAACAAGGACTCTAGGCCTAGGAGAGTTGTTCCCAGGCCTAACAGATTTTTTCCAACAATCCTAAACTAAATACATCATAAACATTTGGGCAAAAGTACAAAACATTCTGGTAGCCACTAACATGTGTGGGCCTGGGAACAATTCTCCTAGGCCTGGAAACAACTCTCCTAGGCCTACAGTCCTTACCCTGGGAACAAGTATATATTTATTTATATATATATATGGGGCAGGATCCATGGCCCCATTTTTTGACAGAATATTTTACACAATTTATTATCCATTGGATTTTAGTTGTTTGGATGGACAAGATTAATTGGTATTTAATTTTTCTTTCTCTTTCTTCATTTAACATTTGTATTTTCTTTCTCTTTTTTATTTCTTTATTTTCACCCTTTTTTATTTCTTGTCCAAATATGAAAGAGAGATAATAGGGGAGAGAAAAAACAAATATTAAATGAAGAAAGAGAAAGAAAAATTAAATACCAATTAATCTTGTCCATCCAAACAACTAAAATCCAATGGATAATAAATTGTGTAAAATATTCTGTCAAAAAATGGGGCCATGGATCCTGCCCCTATATATATATATATGTATATATATATCACCATATATAAATATGCATCTAGTGTGAATTAGTCTCTCATTACAGCATGTGACATTAATTTCAAGATCATCTAGTGTGCATCAAAGTTATTGGATAAATACATCAAGTAACAACGATGGTGACTGGGAACATTGTTGGTGACTACAATTAACGTAAGCCTGGGAACAGTCATTAACACTTGAAGAGTTGTTCCCAGGCCTAACAGATTTTTTCTAACAATCCTAAACAAAATACATCATAAACATTTCCCAACAATTCTGAACTGAAGATAACATTCTGAACAAAATACATGATTACATGGCTGTACATGATTCCTAAGCTGTACAAGTCTATGGGGAGTTACGGAGTTGACCATTTGTGTAAATTTCAATTGCAATGGCCTTTCTGATGTTTTTGATATTCTTCTGTCCAAAAACACTTTTCCATGGAGTTGGTACTCCAGCCATAATCAACTCGGCATACTTCATTATAAAGGCACCACAACTGTTTCTGTTTAAATGATGGGAAATGTCATACATTAGTATTTGTAGGAAAGTAAATAAAGTTCTGAAAAAGTAAATAAATATGTCAAACATACCCATCATCTTGTTATGGAATGACATCACTATGCATGCTTTTCGCTGTGAATGGGGTCCCATGAGGATCCATCTTCATATGTTCGTAGTACCCTCCATGCTTCAACACAGATGGAAACAGGTAAAGCAGGCCTCGAATTGCCTTCAGCCGAGGACTATATCCGCTCCTCCGTTCATTCAACGAGTCATATACCCTTACTTTTCCTTCCTTCAGAAGTACATGGCATAACATCCAATGATCATCATTCACGTGGCACGGAATGAGCACCTGTTTATAGAAGCGATGCAAATTATTTCGGGAATTAGATAAGATACTGACAACACAATATCATTTCCAACAACTTACTGAATCCAACTGCCACCAAGGTTGAGGGTACAGAAGTTGATGCCCTGTAACATGTCTCAAGATGTCTGAACTGGGCTGGTAATTTAAAGGAAGGAATTCTGGGTACTCTTCCCAGACATTGACAGCTTTTGGAGAGGGATCACTGGTCTTCTTGACCTTTTTTTTTCGACCTTTTTTGGCTTGAGGAGAAGGAGGAGAATTTGTTTCTATTGGCTGACTTCTTTCCTGGTCTTCCTTCTGCAATCGGGCTATGTCCCTCTGGGTGTCCAGCAGTTTCATTTCATCTGCCCACATCTTGCTTATGCCTTGCTGTCATCAAAAAATACATTCATGAACACTTTTTCATAAACATGCAAAAACACATTTTCAAATAATGTTTCACATATGCAATCAGATAACTACGGTGATACTTACGAAGAAAGATGTGTTCACCAATCCAATATTCTGCGCATAGTTCAGCTCACTGCTGGATCGCCTCCTCCATAGGATATCAAAGTATGAATGAATGTGCTGTGTATATGCAGTGATGTATGTTACAAAATAAGTTAGTGAAAGGGTTAATAACCAGGAAGAAATAGATAGTCCCCTAGTTAAAATATGTTACCAAATCCGAAATCCATGTTTCGACGTTGACCAGGTCTTGAAAATGTTGACGCGTCATTGGTTCGATTTGACCCGTATAAATACTATTAAAAAATAGATAAATAACATTAGTATAGATATTAAAAAATGAATACAACAGATCACAGGAATGGAATATTACCTAACTTGGTCGTTGTTCTTCAGGAAAGAAGTGAACTCAACTAGGTCTATATCTTCCTCGTTTGCCTTTGATTTCTTTGTTTTCTTTGGCATCGGATCTGTGTATGGGTCATCGAGATACCTTGACCGTTTTCGAGCCCTTTGTTTGTCAGCGTCTCGATATTCAACATTCGGGTCCGCCTTAGTAAGTGCCACAACACTAGGAGGGAAGTTCTGGCCTAGGAAAAACACCGGGGATGGGTATTCTTCCAAGTCAAGGATAGATTTATCCCCCGAGTCCTACAAGCCAATTAAATATGTAGTAAAGTACAAACCATTGCTATAATCATATGCATCACAAAAACACTATTATAGAAATGTTCACTAAATCCTAACAGAATTGTTCCCAGGCCGAACACAATTGTTCCCAGGCCGAGGGGAATTGTTCCCTAAATCCTAAGACAATTGTTCCCTAAATCCTAAGACAATTGTTCCCAGGCCTCGACCATATACATAACATAAACACTCTTACAGAAATGTTCCCAGGCGTAAGGGAATTGTTCCCTAACCCCTAACACAATCCTTTCCCAGGCCGAACATAATTGTTCCCAGGCCTCGACCATATACTAACATAAACACTATTATCCTTACTTATAGATATAAATGACAAAACCACTAATATATTTATAGAATGTACCTCGAGCATCGCATCACCCTCGATTGCAGTAGACCCAACAGCCAAAGGAGCATCAACAACATCCTCATGTTTCTCAACATCTTGCTTCTGAGTCACTTCTTCAACATCCTCCTGAACAGCAGCCACATCAGAAGCATCCTCCTCAACACCAGCATTATCACCACCATTCTCCTCAGCAGCACCCTCCTGCACACTAGCACCCTCCTGCACACCAGCATCCTCCTGCACACCAGCAGCCTTACCAACACCATCCTCCTGCACACCAGCAACCTTACCAACACCATCCTCCTGCACACCAGCAGCCTTATCAACACAATCCTCCTGCACACCAGCAACCTTATCAACACAATCCTCCTGCACACCAGCAGCCTTATCACCAGAATTATCAACACCAACATCCACATCCTCAATAGACTGATCACCACCAATAGCCTTATCATCGACAGCCTTATAACCACCAAGACCCTCCTCATCAGTAGCCTTATCAACATAGGCCTCATCAGAAATCTTGTCATCACCAACAGCAGCAGCATCTTTATTACCACCCTTCTAAACATCAACAATTCAACATCAATAAATTAGTGGTATTATTAACGACTACAGTATTATATATAAATAATAATATGTTTTTCAACAACTTTATGCATCTAACCTTCATCTCATTTCTAATCTTTGCAAATTCATCTTTACAGAAGTCAACAATACGTTGCTCGCTATCAGCTATAGCAGCACGTAACTCTGCATATAATTCTGGGATTGTGGAAGGCACCTGAATTATGCAATAATTAATACTACAATACATACAAGAATAGCTTACTATAAGTCTAAAACCAAATAGTGTAGATGGAATCATACCTTAGAATTCCCATCGGGGAATAGACGCTTCTTCGAAGGGGGGGAATATTCACCCGAAAATGTACTTCTAGTTTTCCTCACTGAGCCTCCTATCTCCTGCTTCTTAATAGAAGCGTCAATCCCATCACTGTCATTTACTTCATCGTCATCACCACCAACAACCTGTTCTTCCACTTTACTTGGAGGTGGAGGAAGAGCCAACTTCTCTCTCTTCTTTGAAGTTAGTGGATGACACACGCGTTTCAAGTTCAATGACTTGAAGTAATCTGTACCCTTTTCATACTTTTCAACTCCCCAATCAAATAAAGCCATCTGCATATTGGGAACTATCAATTATTACCGAATTTCCAAAGATAATTATCCCTATATAGCTAAAAAGAAAGGGTCATTGAGTACACACCTGGGAGTTGAATGTTGATTCAATATCTTGAATCTTTTCATCAAATGCCCATCTACTGAACCGGGGATACCCCGTACCAACTCTCCGTCCGACCAAACCATCAAAACGAATTATCCTCTCCATGGCCCATACCTATACAATTTGAACTAACTAATATCAATATAGGAAACACAATAACAATTCAACAAAGTATGAAACGGGAAACACAGTAACAGTTTTGCTATGCTTAAAATATGCTGTATTAGTTTCATTTAAACCTTACCTGAAGTGCTAGAGGGAACCCGGACAAATTGTAGGTATAATACTTCGATTTCTTATCTTTCTTCTCTTGCACACTCTTCTCTTCCACTCTCTTCTCTTCCACTCTCTTCAGCTTCCCTTTCCCTTTCCCTTTCCCTTTCCCTTTCACTTCTACTAACTTCTTGTTCTTCTTCTTGTTCTTTTTCTTCTTGTCTTCTTGTTCTTCTTGTTGTTGTTGTTCTTCTTCTTCTTGTTCTTCTAAGTCTTCTTTTTCTTCTACTGCATTCTTCATTTTCTGCAGCTTCCCCTTCTTGTCTTCCTTCTTTGCTTCACCTCTCAGATTGACCAGCCGTCCATTCAATACACCCTTCAGAAAATAAAATGTTAAACTGAAAATGTAAGAACCCCATGGAAAATTTTTGAATTCTTCTTCCTGTTCGACTAATGTAAACAGCCACCCCGGGATGGCTGTGGTCCGTCCGTCATCCGTGCCAAAGAATTGGCTCACCATGTATATATTCAACATCTTGTACGCATCTTCACTCTCTTCGGACGTCATTTTCCTAAATGTGGCGTACAATACCTTAGCAGTCGGCCTTTTTCCATTGAACATTCTTCTAAGCATCGAATCCTCTGGAACTTTGTTGTTGTTAGCAAAACCTTGGGGCAGCTGTCCCATATTCAACCCGCTGCATAAACAGAATTCCTCTTGGCCGAAACGGGCTTGCGAATTCCCCAACCCAAACCACATCTCATCTTCTCTTTGTCCTTTGGGGAGAATTATTTCTCTTTTCAAAATATTGTGAATAAGCTGCCCGTAAAGTGTCAACGGTTCTGTCAACTTCAAATATATGCCGAAGGGGCCCTCCTCGAATTTTTTTTCCAACCCAAATTTCTGTAGGACCTCCTTCAAGTTTGTCATGAAATATTGGCTACTCCCACTATTTACTCTAGCAGGAACCCAGCTCTCATAGTCTGGGAACCGCCACATGTTTGGATTCGGATTTTTCCTCGGCATCTAAACAAAGAAAACAAAAGGAAAACATCAGTCCCAGGCTTATGAAAATAAGTCCTAGGCTCAAAATTATGCATTTATCATCAGTCCAAGGCTCAAAGATTACATGCATTCTCATTCAACATCAGCAGCTGATTCCTAGGCTCACAAAATACATACATACTTGCTAAAAAATAAAATAACAGTCCTAGGCTCACACATTACATGCATACATTCACAGCAGCTGATTCCTAGGCTCATTGCATCCAGTCCTAGGCTCATTGCATCCAGTCCTAGGCTCAAAATTATGCATTTATCATCAGTCCAAGGCTCAAAGATTACATGCATTCTCATTCAACATCAGCAGCTGATTCCTAGGCTCACAAAATACATACATACTTGCTAAAAAATAAAATAACAGTCATAGGCTCACACATTACATGCATACATTCACAGCAGCTGATTCCTAGGCTCATTGCATTCAGTCCTAGGCTCAAAATTATGCATTTATCATCAGTCCAAGGCTCAAAGATTACATGCATTCTCATTCAACATCAGCAGCTGATTCCTAGGCTCACAAAATACATACATACTTGCTAAAAAATAAAATAACAGTCCTAGGCTCACACATTACATGCATTCATTCACAGCAGCTGATTCCTAGGCTCATTGCATCCAGTCCTAGGCTTATTTATATAAATCAATCCTAGGCACACAAATTACATGCATCAATAATGCTTTTCTTCACTACATGCAAAATAAGTCTTTACTGTCTGCAAACGTTTTTCTTCCCTCCCAATACCCAAAACAAAACATTTCCAGTGTAGTTCACAGCAATCAATCAATAATGCTTGCCCTTCAAACATAACACACACGCTCCAAATACACATACAAACACGTCAAAAACACAAACAACAGAACAATCTACCATCCCAAAACACATACAAGAACAAACTCCAACAAAAACCACAATTACCAACAAATTAGTACCTTCAAAGGAATTTGCGTTTTCTAGGGTTTGGGTGCTTCCGTAAATGCCGATGCCGACGGCGACAGACTGCCACGGTGACGAGGAGAACGACGAAGTTCTGCTTATCCTTCCTCTCTCAAGAATTCTGGGTTTGCGATTTCTTTGTTTTGTCTGGGTTTGGGTGCTTCCTTCAATGCCGACGGCGACGTGAGGGCGACAACACCAACCTTGTGCTTCTCCTTTCTCTCTCTATTTCTGGTTTGAACTTGTCTGAGTTTGCGATTTCACACAGAGCAGAGTTTCGAGTTTTGGGTTTGCGATTTCACAGAACAGAGTTTCTGCGACGGCGACGAGGGCAACGGCGACCTTCAACGCAACGGCGACCTTCTTCTGCTTTGCTTCTCCTTCCTCTCACTTTGGGTTTTCTGGTTGTTCTTCTTGTGACCGTTTGTATTACCACAGAGCAGAGTTTTTGCGGAATTTTCAGAGGGAAATTTAGTCACTTTGTGGGGAATCAGAATGGGAGGGTAAGTTAGTAAATGTGATCAAGTTTTATTTGTTCAAACATTGAGCGAGGCCATTTCGGGTATTTCGACTTGAGGGCCACTTAAGGGCATAACTGTAAATGGGGTTGGGAAAGCGGCTAAATCAGCAATTTTTTTACCAAGGGGCTATTTCCTAGAAAGGGATTGTTGGGAAAGGCTATTTTCGCTAATTTACCCATTAAGAAAAATGTCATTTTTGTTTCTGCTGCAATTAAAGTGCTTCTGTAATCATGGTTCACTAATGGAATGTAATTCTCTAGAAGAAATGGAGATACTATATTGACCAAAGCTTGAGCGAATCCCTCTCTTCCCCAGCTTGAAGGTTGCACTTTCCACTCCCAAAATATTTGAATTTTCGTGTGAATAAGATACAAAACTTGTGACTTTATCTTCTCTGTGAATCAACATCGTTTATTTGTTTCACCATATTTCATGTGTTCAATTTAAATAATGTTTGGCTGTGTTTCATCTCTGTTTATTGTAAAGTTTTCACAATAAAGGTACTCTGTATTTCATCCACCAAACTATGCAAAAATGCCATTTTTGTTTCACATTGATAAATTTTAATTTAAGAAATGGAAGGGCTGATACCATCTCAAATACAATAAATAGACAAAAGGAAAAGACACTTGAACTAGCTTTGCTGATTGAATCACATCCCCAGATTTTCTATAATTAATTGAGATAGTATGCTGAATTGATTCTTAAGAGCCAAGAAGTCAAACGCAAATGTTGTGCACATGCACACATATAGACACATGTATGCATGTATGTATGTATATGCACACATTTACAAAACAAAGTTGTAGTTATAAGCTCCTCTGCTGCTGAGATAATTGTTCCCACTTTTATGCTACTTGTGTTGTTATTTGTTAAGCTTTGATTATTTATAGTTTTCTACTATGGGAGAAATTTAAAATGGTTTTCTAGTCACTGCAGGGCTCAGTGTAGTTCGATTGCAGGAGCGGTTAGCAAATTAGCTCTCTAATATAAAAGACACAACTGATATTACATAAAAAGTTTTGAATTTTTCAGTGGGTGGTTAAACTCATCAGCTGACTATCGAATAATCTTGTAAATGCTTGAGCAACAAATCCCCTAGTCTTAAATTCAGTATTACAATGGCGTCTCTGCAGTTTTGCATCTCTCTCAATAATCTCTACTAGACATTTTGTCGAGCACTTGCATACATTCCTCAAACATCTTCATTTCATCTATTACACTTAAGAAACTCAGATATTCACACAGCAAGAAACCGACCCTACTTATTATGAGGAATTTATTAATAAAAGAAGAAATAATACAAGAGAAAAAAAGAAAACAACCACTGCTAAAACTACTTAACAGAAGAATAAAATAAGTCAACAACGTCAAACCTTCAAGATCATGTTAATTTTGAATTGTTGAACATTAAGACCATTTTTAGGACAATTACCAAAAGGAAAAAGCGTTTATCTTTTTGCTTAATTCATATTAATTTGCGACGTTTCTGAAGATATCTTTACTCTCCAGAATCCAATTACCTCGTGCTGAAGAAATCTTTTTGGTATTTTTTGGTTCATCTGAAGATTTCTTTTACAGCTCATCAAATATGAATTTCTACAGTGGTTTAGTCAATAGCTCATGGGACAAATATCTTATTTCATCCACAAAATCAATAAGGCCCAAGAAATCAATAACTAATTGAATTATAGAGCCTAAAAGATGAATGACTTTGCTATAGATGAAACTCAAAAATTTACCAACTCTGCCAAAATGAATGTCTCTGTCTCCAATGATGCCCAAAAAAAAGAAGATATGTTAAGTGTAAAAATTGAATGAAAAACAAAGGATGATTGATGGCAATGGCCAATGATACCTGGAATGAATTTCGCAATGACACAACTTTTGACTTGGTGGAAGTGAGTTAACGTTGGATGTCCCTTGAGGCAATATCTTTTCAAGTTGTGTCCTGAGACATGTCCAGACCACCTGCAAAACAGGAAAGGCGTAGCTAACGCTACGCAATTATGCTTCTCCTGATGACATTGATACCACTTTGGCCTCTTCAAAATAAGAAACCATCTGATAGAAGCAGATTTGAATCCATTTTCTGAATCTCTGAGAGCAGCGAATGTCCAATCAGAGAAACAAAGCATCAAGAAAGCTACAATATCCAGGGCTATGGCACCCAAGAATAAGGCATATGTAATTCCAACATCAAACTCATCAAAACCACTCCTGTTCACTTTGAAATGGAAAATTAAAAAAGCTGCCACAACTGAAGCAAAGGATATGAACTGCGTAGAATACCCAAATTGAGAATGGACAATCTGTACCTTGCTGTAGAGAGCATCGTAAATGAAGTTGAATTCAACCTCAATTACTCTCAAGGCATCTTCAGGACTAAGGTTTATAAAGAAATCGTGGCTCTCATTGCGCTCATGAAAGCTGAAAATGAGATCAACAATCAGTCCTCTGAAAATATCAAAGAAGTGATAAGCATAATGCACAACTTGTAGATCATCTAAGCATAATCCGTCTCTCTCCCCAATCAGACTTCTTCTAGTGTTGGATTTTTTACCAGACTGCTCTTCTATCATAATCACCGTTGTAGGAAGATTGGCCTCTTTCTTGGAAGCAATGTCATCCATAAGCTTCGCATAGTTGGGACTTGGGACCAGGGTCTGGATCTTTAAGCATGGAGTCTCGGAATTTATCCAAGCTTGTGAGATACAAAGCACGACTCCACTCAAGATACTTGATTATTCCAGCTACAAACACTAGTAATGTTGGGAAAGCTAGCTTGGTTCGGGGAAGCGCCTGGAGGAAAACATAAGCCACAGCAAGTACCTGGAAAAAGAAACCAAGCACGTGCCTTAGCCACAGCTCGTTATCTTCAAGAGCGAAAGCAGTTATGGTGTCTGGACCACCAAGGTGTAACAAAAGAAAAGGAGGCCAAAATGATAACAGATAAGTACTACTCTCATTAGAAGTGGTACTATCGCCTTAGCAGCCCAGTCAGCGAGCAAATAAACAGACCAGATGAGCATGATTATAAGTTTATTTGAAGTGCCTTTTCTGAGGGGTGCAAACAAAATCAGGAAGATTTGCAGGAACAGACTGAACAACATCACTCCCCGAATGTTCCAGTCATCCAATATTTTCTTGTACCTTTCAGGGATTGGATTAATCATTTTCTGATCCTTCCTAATTATAACCGTCATCTCTGGCTCTCTCACTTGATCAACTAACAAAATTTAATTCAAGTAGAAGAGTTTATGTATTTTTACTATAGTGAAATGGAAAAACGCCCATGAACACACATACCCATTCCATATGTGCAATTAGCAAAGTCAATTTGAGGTCTTTTTATATTTTAAATCATGATTGGTATTTATTTTTTATTTTTTTTAATATACCACCAGCGGTGCAAAGTTTCCTAAAGATAGATGATGTTTTTGTTGATATACTACATGGCTACTATGTAAGTCATATTATACTTAGCATGCAGCCTCGTCCGTTCGATACCCCAATCGAAAATGGATAATAGTCGTCTCTTCCTTCCCTTTTAAATATTGTCACAAGGAGATGGGAAAATCGCTAGAGTGAGACCGACCCAACTCTCAACCATTTTCTTCATTTCTTCTTTGAAGTGTTTGATGAAATGCCTGACTGACATTATTTTTCCAATTCATTGTTAATTGTTTTTTTTTTCTTTCCCTCTGTTTTTCTGACTCTGGATCTCTTTAATAATTTCTACATGACCCGTATCAACAAATTCACGCTGCTTTTTTTCAATGGCAGTTCAAAATCAATTCACATTTTTGGCATAATAATACATTGAGTATGTCTAAAATGAATGCTCATAAGAGAAAATTTGTGTACAAAATACATCCGTTAAAACCAATATTTCCCTTTTTCTTTTCCTTAAAAAAAAAAAAAAAAAAAAAAAAAAAAAAAAAAAAAAAAAAAAAAAAAAAACTATTATAAACTTATAGTGTTTGTTTTCTCTGACTGAAATCTGAATAGGTCTGAACTTTACTGAAATCTAAATAGATCTGAAATTTGAATTTGGGTAACATGTTTGTTTTTTGTTTATGAAGTCTGAATATCAATATTTGAAAACTAATAAAAAGGCACTTATACCCTTAACAATTACTAATTTGATAAATTTGTATTTAAAATAAAGTGAATGAAATTATTATTACAAAATAAAAATAAAATAAAGTAAGAAAAAAAAATATGTGAAGCAAGATTGCAAGACTTGTAATAAAAAATAAAATAAACAATCTGGAGACGAATCTCCAGTTTCAAAGTAAAATTAATTTTTTTTTTTTTTTACTTTGAAATCCAAGAAGAAGAATTTCTTGAAGGAAGAAGAATTTTCAATTTAATTTCCTAGTATTGATGCCGCTCGACTTAGACAATTCCTCCATCGCTTCCGGCAACCAAAACCCACCTCCCAAATCCACCGCCAAGAAGAAATGCAACCTCCTTGGAATGCCTAGTAATTTTTGCCATCTAGGTTTTTTTTTTTTTTTGTTTGTTTGTTTGTTATGGTATTGATATTTGTTCAATTTGATTGTGTGTTTTGGATTTTTGATTTTTTTTTTTCCAGATCCGAATGCGGAGGTGATCGCTCCGTCTCCAAAAACCCTAATGGCAGTGAACAGGTTCTTGTGTGAAATCTGTCAAAAAGGGATTCAAAAAGACTAGAACCTGCAGCTCCATCGAAGAGGTCATAATCTTCCATGGAAGCTGAGACAGAGATTGAACAAAGAAGTGAAGAAGCAAGTCTATGTGTGTCCTGAATCGACTTGTGTCCACCAACATCCTTAAAGAGCTCTTTGTAATATTGTGAAGATTTTGAGGGCATTTTTGGAAAAAATGGGTTAAAATTAGTTAGGATTTTCAAACTTCAGATTTGAGTTAGAATTTCCAACTTATTGGATTTCAAACGTTTTTGACACTATTTCAGACTTAAGATTTGAAAAAAAAAATTAATAAAATAAAATAAAATAAAAACAAACAAACAAAATGTCTTTTTTATGTCTTTTCAAACTTAAGACAAAAAAAAAAAAACACCCCCTTAGTCGTGTCTTGTGTTCTTTTACAATCTTTTTAGTAGAATAGTTGATTCTTTGCTTGTATTGACACTAATAGCTAATAATACTTTGTTTGGGGTAAATACACTTACCACCATTGAAATTTGACATAAATGCAGCTAGAGAGCATGTCCTTTACAAATTACAAAAAACCAAATTGTATATCTACTCAGACCTCCCATGCCCTTAAAATTGAATTAATAATAAATAAATAAATAAATAAATAACCAAATTGCCTTTAGTTATTAAAATTTGAAAATGAAGATAACCATTTTATAATAAACAATTAATTGAAGATAATTCTTTCAATGCAATATAAATTTAAATGGAAAAATAAAAAACAATTTTTAAAGTTGTAAGTTATTTTCGTTTAATTTTTTTTTTTTACTATTTTTAAAGAAAATAAAAAAAATGTTGTTAATTTTTAAAATAATTATATTAATTTTAAAATTAAATTTTTTGTTTGATGGTTTTAAAATATAAAATAGCAAAATTGTAAAAAAAAAAAAAGTATTTATGAGCTATTAAATTATTTTCATTTTTAATAACTAATCTTTACAAATAAAAAAAATAAATTTAAAAATGAAGATAAATTAAAATTTTAAAAACAGTTTTTTTTTTCCATTTTAAAATCAATTTATAAATTATATTCCATTGAAAGGATTATCTTCAATTAATTTAATTTAATTGTTTTCTATAAAATGATTATCTTTATTTTTAAAATTTTATAACTAAGGACAATTTAGTCTTTTTATTAGTTCAATTTTAAGAGCGGGGGAGGTCGGAATAGATAGATGCATACTTGCTCTCTAATTGTATTGATGTCAAACTACAGGGGAGCTGAATGTATTTACCCCTACTTTGCTTCTTAAATGGTTGAGAGGAATATAACTACAACATTTATGACAATTGTTTCAATTGAAATCAAATAATTGCTTTATATATGACTCAAATTGTAGAATCCAAGATTCACTTGAAAGAATTTATATATATATATATATATATAAAGTGGAAAAACCTTGACCATAATTTACCGATTGAAAACCTTGAAGTGGCATATCATGGAGAAAAAAAAGAAGAAGAATCAATTCATCAATTATATGGGTTCCATTTAAGTGGAAATGTGATGATCATGAATGACACTATTTTGAGTGACTTTCAAGGGTATCATCACTTTAATAACTTAAGTTTTAAAGACACCAAAGTAAGTGAACTTTGAAAAGTGCCCTTACTTTACATATAATTTTTTATTTACTTTTTAGTTTTTCAAATTTTTATTTTGTTTTTTTTTTTTTTATCTTCTTCACCGGCTTCCATTAGAGGTCGAAATTGACCTCCAATGGGGATCAAAATCGGCTTCCATTGGAGGTCGAAGTCATTCAACCTCAGTTGGAGATCTGTTAGACCTCTATGGAGGTCGAAATCGAACTTTAATATTGGAGGTCAATGAAGAAGAATATGAAAAAAAAAAATTTGGGAAAAATTCATTTTTGTCCAATAAGTCTCACGTATTTTTGTATTTTTAGACTTATTTGTATTTTCGAGACTTATTTTATAATTTTCAAGACTTTTCGGGTATTTTCGAGACTTTTCAAATAGTTTCCAAGACTTTTTATAATTTCCAAGACTTTCAGGGCAAACGTGAAATTTTCTTAGACTTTTTTGTAGTTTTTGCGACTTTTTATAATTTTCAAGAATTTCCAGATAAAAATGAAAATTTTTCAATTTCTTTTTTCGTCTGCTTTCTTGAAACCTCCATTTGGTGGAGTTCTTCCATCAATTTTTGGAAGAAATTCTTTTTAGGTGACATTTAAACTTAAGTTTTTAGAATGGTGATAATCTTAAAATGCCACCTTAAAAAAATGCTATATAATTTTCGAACCCTCCCATTTAATCTAGAACTGACAAATCATGCCACCAAAGCTTATGCTGCTGCACCACCAACACTGATGTCCTGTATCCAATATCTGAAGACACCAACAAGTGATCTCCAACCACACCCAACCCTTCAATGTCACTCTAAACCGTTCAATATCAGTGACTTCTCATCGTGTCCTCTAGCAACCAACATGAGGTCGAAATCATTTTGCATGAATTGATCAAGCACCTGTATTGTCTGATTTTCTTCAGCTACATTAACCTCTTTATATACAATACACATGTTCTGACCCTGAAATCATTACATGCTTAATGCAAGTGTTTTCTCCCAAATCAACAATTATGGCCTGTGTAAGCCTAATGCAAGTGTTTTCTGCCAGGCGCACCGTGTATGCTAGGCGCTTCACGATCATCATCAGCTCCTCCTAGAAATAAAATGGAATGCTCTGTTATGCAATTAAGGATATAATCGTAACTCAAAAGCCTAATGCCGTTGAAGCTTCTAATATGCTGTTGAGTGAGACCAACTCAACTCTCAACAATTTTCCTCATTTCTTCTTTTCAGTGTTTGATGGAATGCCTGACTGACTCACATTTCTTCTTTTAAGTGAGATAAGTGTATGATTTATTTTTTATTTTTTGCTGTTTCTGACTCCGTGGATCTATTTAATAATTTCCACATGACCCATATCAACAAATTTACATTGCTCTGCTTTTTCCAATAGCAGTAGAAATTACATCCAGCAACAGCATTGCTTTGAACAATGGCGCTCACATTTCTTTTCAATATGGTAATGTCGATTCCCTTTATTTTTTATTTATTTTTTAACTATTATAAACATGGTCTTGCGTTCTTTTACAATCTTTTTAGTAGAACAGTACGTTGATTCTTTGCTTGGATTGACATTGATACCTAACTTTGTTGATTCTTAGTTGATAATACTTTGCTTCTTAAATGGTAGAGAGGAATATAGCACAACTGTTTCCTTTGGATTTCTCTTTCCTTGTCATGGAGGATTTGCATCTAGTTGTTCTTTATATATTAACTTGCCATACAGAATTGAATTAGCATTTCTGTTGCTTGTATTTAATTCATTATATAACTCCTGCAATCTTATCTTTTCATTCTTCCCAGAAAATCCTTGAAGGCAAAAATTCATTGGAGAAAGTCAGAAAACATTAGGTCAGTTATGCAGCACACTTTCCTTTTTTATTGAGTTTTTGTACAATTGATAGTATCATCTTACATCTATGAGTTATATTTATTTGGACTGATATTAGATTCAAGAGCATTATGCAAGCATTTATCTAACCATTTAAATTTTATGGATGTTTTATGTTTAGATGATCGAAATAACCATGATATTGATATGTCAAAATCATTTAAATTCTAAAATAGCCATAAATTATGTGATAACTGATTTTGCCTTGTTTAATTAATTGCCAACTCATCATTCATTTTAATCACATTAAATTAAGACGATGGCTCTTCCTCTCGTTGTTTTGTGGTTTTTGTTTCTCTGCGCTATCAGTTTCATTTTTCTCTTTTGAGGCTGTGCCCTCTGTTTCTTTCCCTGTGTTGGGTGTTTGTTTTGGTTTGCCTGTTCTCTGGCATCAATAAAGCTCATTTGTTCAAAAAAAGACTTAAGGAATTTATTATTACAATTTTTTATCCATTATCCTCAACAAAAGTTTTCCTTTATTATTTTTACTAAATAATTATTGGGAGTTTGTTACTCATTCATATTACATGTTACGACTTAAGTTTTACTTGGCCAGAACCTAACCATGATTTGGCCAAGACCCACCAATACTTTGGCAAGGCCAATGACTTGGCTGCGACCGAGCCAAGACTTGGCTAGATGCTGGCCAAAATTTGATCAGGCTAAGACTGGGCTAGAACTTTAACAAGACTTAGCCGGAACTTGACAAGTGAGTTTTCAATTGTAACGTTAAGGATGTTTTTGTTTTCATGAGTTAAGGGTGTTTTCAATTGTAATGTTAAGGATGTTTTTGTCTACATGAGTTAAGTAAAGGTAAAAAAAAAAAAAGACCTACTAATTATTAGGTAAAATTAAAAGTAGCCATAATCTTTTGATTACTTTTACCAATTTCATTTTCATTTTCATTTTTTTTTTAAATTCACAGTACCTAATAAAGTTAAGATTAAAGTTTTGATAAGTACACCCTCTTTAAAATGTGTAAACAACCTTAAAATTTTTCTTTTGATTTGGTATTTTGATCTCACTAGTTTTTTTTCACGAGAGAGATTTGGAAGTGTAAGAAGAAAATATGTACATCATGATTCATGCGTCGTTGTAGAGGAATAGCATATATATATATATATATATATATGATCATGATTAGTTCAATATATAAGCACTGCATACTTCACTTCTCACAAAGAATTAAAATAAAACTAAACTTCTCATATAGAATTAAAATTTACTTCTCACATAGAATAAAAAAATTTCAGTTGCTTGTATTTCGTTGACTTAAATTTTCTTTTGCTCTATCTTTTCATGAATATTCTTCCAAAATATCCTAATAAAACTTTACTTCCTACTTAGAAGTAAAAATTTTCTGTTGCTTGTATTCTATTGACTTAAATTTTCTTTTGCTCTATCTTTTCATGAATATTCTTCCAAAATATCCTTGAAGACAGAAATTCTTCCAAACCTTAATCATTTCCATCTTCTCAGAATCATTGAAGAAGCACTAGATACTTTGGGCAGGTATGTGTTTTTCATTTTATACAGAATTAATTCTTGTACAACGAGTATCTTTTTCAAAATAATTCTAATACTTAGACTCGGTTTGGTATAGTTGTAACCTCTTAAAATAATTGTTTTTAGTGCACTAAATTTTACTTATTAATCGATCATACAAAATTTAAAAGCAATATAATAAGCATGTGTTTATCTTATTGTTGAACTTAATGTTGAAAAGCTACATATGTCCATATTTTGGAGAAGGCCATATTCTGCCCCCTCAACAGAGTCCTCTCTAGTTAGCCATCCATGGCCTCACATTGATTTAGGCTCTCTCTCTCTCTCTCTCTCTATATATATATATATCATGTGAAAACATTATAGTTTGTAATCTTGTTAGTTTAGTTTTAGAAATTAGTATTGAAGATTTGAGAAAGAACGAAATTATGTATATTTCTTAATTAATTAAAATAATACAGCACTAGGTTCCTTTTATATATTACAATAGCTAACTTGTAGGAGTAGGACTAATTAGACTACCAAATCTCTAATTTTGTCATTTAGGAAAGTACAATAAAACATAATATGTACAGAATAAAAAGCATGATTTATTTCCTAAACAAGCCTCATTGACCGAATTAGTAGAGATCACAACTGATTCGGTCATAATTCAGCTTTCCTTTCCAACATTCCCCCTCAAGCTAGTTTGAAAATGCCCTCCATACCCAGCTTGCACATCAATTTGTCAAATTGTCCTCTTTGTAGTCCCTTGGTGAGAAGATCAGCTACTTGTTCAGATGTAGGTAGATAGGGCATACAAACCAGTCCACTATCCACCTTTTCCTTGATGAAAAACTTGTCTATCTCTTCATGTTTAGTTCTATCATGTAGAACTGGATTATGAGCTATTGCAATTGCAGATTTGTTGTCGCAATAGAGTTTCAGAGGTAATGTAACTTGGATTTTTAGATCTTCAAGAATTCTCTTAATCCAAATCACTTCACAAATCCCAAGAGCAGTTGCTCTAAATTCTGCTTCAGCACTGCTTCTTGCAACTACACTTTGTTTTTTACTTCGCCAAGTCACAAGATTCCTTCCAACAAATGTACAGTAGCCAGAAGTCGATCTCTGATTTATTACACTTCCAGCCCAATCTGCATCTGTATATACTTAAACCTGCAAATGACCTTTGTTAGAAAATAACAGCCCCTTTCCAGGAGTTCCCTTTAAGTATCTCAAGATTCTCATAACTGCATCAAAATGCTCTTGTCCTGGTGAGTGCATAAACTGGCTCACCATGCTTACTGCAAAAGAAATACCAGGCCGAGTGTGTGCCAAGTAAATTAACTTGCCCACTAGTTTTTGGTATTGTTCTCGGTCTAACATATTTTTAGGATCAGCAGCTTCAAGTTTCAGGTTTGACTCCATTGGAGTCTCGGCTGCTCTACAACCCAACATCCCGGTCTCTTCCAACAAATCCAACACATATTTCCTTTGAGACACAAAAATGCCTTCCTTGGATCTAGCAAACTCCATGCCTAGGAAATATTTCAATTCCCATAGGTCTTTAATCTCGAATTCACTAGCTAACAACTCTTTCAATCTCCTGAGTTCTTTTTCATCATCTCTGGTCAAAATAATATCATCTACATAGACGATTAAAATAGCCTTCTTCCCTTCACTAGAGTGTTTAAAGAATAAAGTATGGTCCCTTTGGCTTTGACAATACCCAAATTTCTTCACAACCCTACCAAACCTCTCAAAACATGCCCTCAGAGAGTGTTTAAGTCCGTATAAGGACTTCACCAGCCTGCATACTTTCTTATAGCCAAATTCACTCTCAAACCAGGGCGGAGGATCCATGAAAACTTCCTCTTCAAGATTGCCATTTAAGAAGGCATTCTTGACATCAAGTTGATGAAGAGGCCAATTAAAAATTGCTGCCATAGACAGTAGGATCCGAATTAAATTAACCTTTGCTACTGGTGCAAAAGTCTCTTGATAATCAAGGTCTTAAGTCTGAGTGAACCCCTTAGCTACAAGTCTAGCCTTGTGTCTATCTATAGAACCATCAGCCCTACACTTAACAGTAAACACCCATTTACACCCAACAGTTTTTTTTTCTACCGGTAGATCAACAATTTCCCAAGTTTTATTTTTATTGAGAGCATTTATCTCTTCCATAACAGTTGGTTACCAGTCTGGGTGTTCAAGGGCTTCATGTATAGTTCTAGGGATAAATAGGTGAGAGACTTTTGAAGTGAAAGCTTTGTAATTGTCTGACAATCTATGATAGGACAGATATTTGGCTATTGGATGTGTGGTACAGGACCAGACTCTTTTTCTAACAGCTATGGGGACATCAAGGTCTGTAATTTCATTACCTGCAGGTATGGTAAGATTTTTTACAACTTTAGAAGGTTTAGGAATATGAATAGAGGTCTTACCTGGTTGGTTAAGATTTGGTTCTGGTCTAGGATCATATAAGAGCTCCGGAGTTACAACTGGATCAGGAATAGGACCTGGAAACAGCAATTGAGCCTGTGTCAAATCTGGCTATCCTTTATTACCATGAGGTTTTCTTCTTGAATACACCTTAATCTCGGTTATGGGATATTTCTCCAGATTTGGATCTTTATCCTGTAATGTTTCTTCCCTGAAATTAGAAGCAGATAGATTTGGCATTTTATTAGGCTCTAATTCTACATTATTTTCAACCTCCTTCTCTTGTAACACATCAATTTCTTTGGCCTCTAAATAGTCGGTAGCATAATTAGGAGAGGAAAAATTAGAACCAGCAACATCATTTGGGACAAACACATTTGGTAAAACACAATTGTTAGTTTCCCAAAAAATATCAAGCTCATCTTCTTTTTGATGCTCCCCCTGAAGAGGAGTTTTAGTAAAAAAAGGAGTTTGTTCCACAAAAAACACATCCATACTAATATGGATCTTCTTTGTAACGGGATTAAAACACTTATATCCCCTTGTGTTAGGTGCATAGCCAATGAAAACGCATTTTTCAGCTCTAATATCTAACTTTGACCGAGATATATTAGGAACATGAACAAACACAGTACAACCAAACACTTTTAGAGGCAAATTTGAAGTAAGCCGATTTTCAGGAAACCAATTTTTAAAAAAATTCAAAGGTGTTTGATGATTTAAAACACGAGATGGAACTCTATTTATCAAATATGCTGCCGTTAAAACTGCCTCTCCCCATAAATACCTGGGCACATTCATAGAAAGCATAAGAGCTCTACTAACTTCTAAAAGATGACGATTTTTCCTTTCAGAAACACCGTTTTGTTGCGGTGTATAAGGACACGTAGATTGATGTTGGATTCCTTTTTCAATCAATAATTTCCAAGATATTGGTTAAAAAATTCTTTACCATTATCAGTACGTAGAATATTGATTTTGGTTTGAAATTGATTTTCAATCAAAGTATAGAAATCCTTAAATAATTTTTCAACATCAGATTTTTTATTCATTAAGTAAATCCCACATAATCTAGTGTGATCATCTATAAATGTCACAAACCATCTTTTATCAGTTAGAGTAGGCACTTTACAAGGTCCCCAAACATCACTATGAATCAAATAGAAGGGTTTTGAGGACCGGTAAGTTTTTGAATGATATGAACTGCGATGACTCTTTGAAAAACAGCACACATCACATTGGAAATTCTCATGAGATAATTTATAAAATAGATTAGGAAATAAATGTTTTAAAAAAGCAAAACTAGGGTGTCCTAATCGATAATGCCAAATCATAATCTGTTCTCTGACAGGAAGAGAACTAACATTACATTTTAACCCCAAAGTAGGTGTATTGACCGAAGAAAAGTCCTCCAAGTAGTAAAGTCCATCCTTCATTTTAGCACTACCAATCATCGTTCCCAAAGTCCTGTCCTGAAATTCACAGATTGTAGGAGAAAAAATTACATAACAATTAGAGTCTTGGGATAGTTTACTGACTAATAAGAGATTACAAGACAGGTGAGGAACATGTAAAACAGACTTCAAAACAATATTTGATGAAATTTGAATGGAACCTTTTCCAGCAATTGGGGACAGATTGCCATATGCTATTCTTACTTTCTCATTACCAGGACACGGAGAATAGGTTTTGAACAAGGAAGAGTTACTTGTCATATGATCAGATGCACCAGAATCAATGATCCATGGTGCAAGGAAAAGTTTGCTTGATAAACCAGTAGAAAATATACCTGATTGAGCAAGAGATCCACTGGGTGTAAGGCTGCCGATTCTTGGACCAGATTTGATGAGTTTCAAAAGTTGATCCAGCTGCTCCTTGCTGAAATAATTATGCTCAACTACATTGGCAGTAGGTGGTGTTGTCTGCCTCTTGTCTTTGGGCTTCCAATTAGCTGGCTTGCCATGAATTCTCCAACAAATTTCTTGAGTGTGGTGAGGTCGGTAATAATGGTCACACCAGAGTTTCAGTTTGTTCTCATATTTGGGGAAAGAAACTTTATTGGCTAAGGCATCATGTGTAATCAAAGCTGATGTTTCTACAGGAGACCCTACTGCCTTTTTTCCCAACATCACCATCCGCCTGCTTTCTTCCCTTCGTACCTCTGCAAACACTTCATTAATGGAGGGAAGAGGCTGCTGACCAATTATTCTCCCCCTAACTTCATCAAACTCGACATTCAACCCCGCAAGAAACCGGAAAACTCTGTTATTGTCAAGTAACTTTTGATAGTGAGCACCATCCTCTGGATCTTTCCACTTGTACTCATTAAACATGTGAAGATCCTGCCATAATCATTTCAAAGTGGCAAAGTATTTGGTAACATTGTCCGTACCTTGTTTAATCTCTTCGAGTTTGAGTTGTAATTCATAGACTTGAGACTGGTTGCCCAGATCAGAGTACATTTGATTTAAATTGTCCCACATGTCCTTGGCATTTGAATAACCAAGATAATTCGCATTGATATCCTCCTCCATAGCGTTGACAAGCCAAGCCATAACCATGGAATTTTTCGCATCCTAAGATGCATGCGCGCTATCCTTTGCATCTGGTTCAGCCTTCTCGCCTATCAAGTACCCTATTTTTCCACTCCCACGTATATACATCTTAACAGAAAGTGACCAGTGGATAAAGTTGTCGCCATTCAGCTTTATATTAGTAATTCGTACTGAATGCTGATCGGATGGGGGTTGTAAGGGTGGTTGATTGTTTGTGGACATTGGCATGGGGTTGGAAGTAGAAGAATCTTTAGACATAATGTAAGGAAAGAAAGAAATCGAGAAATAATTTCAAGATTTCTGAACATATTGAATAACCTAGTTCTTAGAGTTGGAACCAAGCTCTAATACCATGAAGATTTGAGAAAGAATGAAATTATGTATATTTCTTAATTAATTAAAATAATACAGCACTAGGTTCCTTTTATATATTACAATAGCTAACTTGTATGAGTAGGACTAATTAAACTACCAAATCTCTAATTTAGGAAAGTACAATAAAACATAATATGTACAGAATAAAAAGCATGATTTATTTCCTAAACAAGCCTCATTAACCGAATCAGTAGAGATCACAACTGATTCGGTCATAATTTAGCTTTCCTTTCCAACAAGTATTAATATAAAGATAAAAAGCATGAATTACTTAAATCAAGAGTTAAAATAGGATATGAAAATACAGTGAACAGTCACTACTTCACATGTAACACAAAGAAAAAAAAAATACATTTAATTATATTAATCACAAGACTAACATGCATGTATCACTTATCATTTATCAAACATTAAAAGAGGTTATAATTTATTAAATATATTAAATATAGATACTGCAAACTTAATTTTAAAATTTTAAATTTAATACTTAAAAAAAAAAAAAAAAAAAAAAAAACTTCATGTTATTTTTAATATTTTAGCAAGAGAAGGATATATGATATAATATATTGAATTTCCTTCTCCGGCAATGTCGACATTCAAGTGATGTCATTGTTATTTATTTTTAAATTTAATAATATTATATTATATAATTTTTATTTGATTTTTAAGTTTGTTTTTGCAAGTTTTGTATATTATATTTTGTATGAAAATTTTCGTATATCATTTAAAAATATTATAACATTATGTCTATTTTCAAAACTATATAAGAACATAGATATTTATTTAAATTTTATACGGATCCAATGAGTACAATAAATTTATTTTTATGTACACTTAGTTATTTTACATAATTACATAATTTGGAATTTACCAAACACATTTATTTTATTTTTCAAAAGCTATTTTCCTCCCCAAAAGGTGAAGTACAACAATTTTAAAAAAACATTTTAAAAAAGGGATCCACCAAATATCTAATTGTTTTTCATTTAAATTTGATTATTTCTTAAATAAAACTAAAAGTGATTATTTATCATGCTACCATACCTTCAAATTGAAAATATCATACGAAACACCCAAAGTCTAGGTATATCTATTGCCTAAAGAGTTACCAATAATGATTCTCATGAAATCAATTTCTTTATTGTAGTTTGATCAATTGCTCTAGGGATTTAGCTATTATACAAAAACCAAAAGGATACAGTCATACAGGGTAGCTTCAAGGGATCCATTATTTATTTTAAACATTTTTAGGTTTCATTTTTAAAATTTCTCATTGTTTGAGTTTATGGACTGAAACCTAATAGATCTAAAATTTCTCAGTAAATATGTTCTCTTTGTCTGCAAAATAGGTAAAAAGTCATGATATTCAACATTTAACATTAACTGAAAGTTGCAGAAAAGTATTGGGTTTTAGGCTTAAAAGAATAATTAAATTAGTCTGCATTGAGTTAATCTCAAGCAAATACTTTTTTGTTCATATCGGTAATTTAACTTTTTGGTTATTCTCGAAATAAAAGTTTTGACTTAAAAAGTTAGTGCAAAGAATAGTATTAATATGGGTGGCTTAATTTAGTAGAATCCTTATTGGGGTGTTTTTTTTTCTTCTTCTTCTTATGATTTTTACTTAATTTGTTGTTCCTAAGAATTTGTTTGCTCATTTTTAAGCTTGATAAATGCTAACCTGATAAAATCTGCTTATGTTCATTTCTAGTACTATTACTTAGGAAAATTGCAATGGAGCAAGGGCCAAACATTGACATTATAAAGTTCGTATGTCCTCCAATTTACAAACATTGGACCAATCATAGAAAACTCAAAGAATATTTGAATTCTCTTGTAAGCAAGAAGGATGAATTACAGAGCCGCAAGGAAGATGTAGAACTCAGATTGAGTGTTGAGCAGAAAGATACCAAGGAAAGAGGTCGAAAATTGGTTGAAGAAAGCAGGAAAAGCCATCAGAGAGGCACAGGATATTGAAGATAGAGTCAGCAAAGTGAACTATCTTTCCCGTGCCTTCGTGGGAAGAGAAATTGATGTAAAGATACAGGAAATGATTGAAGTTTATAATCAAGGCAGTTTCCCTAACAGTTTGGTAATTGATGCTCCTTCGTATAGTGTGAGGACATTACCATGGCCAACACCAGAATTAGTAGGTGAAACTACTGTAAAAGAAAAAATTTGGGCATATTTGATGGGTGATAGTGTATGTAAGATTGGAGTCTGTGGAATGAGAGGAATAGGGAAAACAACCATCATGAAACACATTCATGATGACCTCCTGAAAGAAACTAAATTTGATAAAGTAATTTGGATCACTGTATCCAAGGAGTTTGATGCTATCAAGTTGCAGGAAGGCATTGCATATGCGTTGAATGAAAATCTATCAAAATTACACAAGGATAGAAACATGTGGGCAGCAATATTGTTTAAGATTCTGGAAGCAAGAAAGAGGTATGTCCTGATTCTAGATGATGTTTGGCAAAGATTTTCCCTTGAGGATGTGGGAATCCCTGAGCCAACTAGAGGCAATGGATGTAAATTAGTTTTAACAACACGTTCAATAGAGGAGGCGCGATCTATGGGCTGTGAAATTATCAAAGTTGAGCACCTTCCAGAAAAGGAGGCATTGGATTTGTTCTTGAACAATGTTGGACGTGATCTTTTGCTCATTCCAACTTTGCATTCAACTTTGAAACAAGTTGTGGAGCAATGTGCCGGTCTACCACTCGTAATTGTTACTGTAGCCAGCAGCTTGATGGGAGAGTATGACATTCATACGTGGAATAATGCTCTAAATGAACTAAAAGGGCATAAAGTAAGTGTCAAGGGTATGGAAGATTATGAGCTTTTGAAGTTTAGTTACAATTGTTTGAAAGGTCCAAAAATCAAACATTGCTTTTTATATTGTGTATTGTATCCAGAAGACTTTGAAATTTCGAAGGAGGAGTTAATAGAATATTGGATTGTCGAGGGACTCATAGATGAAATGGAGACTAGGCAAGCAATGTATTCTATGGGTCATGCGATTTTCAATAGGCTCGAAAATATTTGTTTGCTAAAAAGTTGCCAAGGCGGAACGCATGTGAAAATGCCTGATCTTGTGAGACATATGGCATTGGATATTACAAGTACTCGATATTTGGTACAAGCTGGCAAGCAATTGAAAGAGTTACCAGAGCATGAGTGGAAAGGGGATGTTGAGAAGGTTTCCTTTATGCAGAACAGTATAAAAGAAGTTTCCTTTGACGCGGCGCTTCCAAAGTGTTCAACACTCTCAACGTTGCTGCTACAAAGAAATCGGTTAGAAAGAATTCATGAATCATTCTTTAAGCTCATGAAGGGGATCCAGATTCTTGATCTTTCTTATAACGTTGGAATCAAAGATTTGCCAGATTCCATCTCTGACTTGGAAAACATCACTGCATTGTTGCTTCATGGTTGTACTTGTTTGGAATATGTGCCTTCTTTGGCTAAACTGCGGGCTTTGAAGAAGTTGGATCTTGGTGGTACAAGTATTAAAGAGGTTCCCCGTGGAACAGAAATGTTGGTACTTCTTAGTTACCTTGATCTTAATGCAAAGTCTCTAGAGCAGGAGATACCTGATGGAATGTTAGGAAGACTCTCTCGACTTCAGTATTTGAGGTTAAATAAGGCGTGCGCAAAAGCTGAAGAAGTCTTAGAATTGAAGAAGTTGGAAACTGTCGGGGTACGATTTAACAATCTGCAAGACTACCATCTGTACTTATCTCATCAACTGCAACGAGGATGGCTTAACAAGTACTTTCTTTCTGTAGGACATCAGAATATATCTAATTCTTTTCTTTTATCGAAAGAAAATATCTTTGATTTTAAACATGGGAAATGTGTAGCATTTGAAGAAATTTGTGGAGACTCCATTCTGTTACCAACTGACATTCAGGAGCTGAATATCTCCAACTGCATTGATTTGAAGAGCTTAAATGATCGTGTTTTGTTCTTAGAAGATGCAACTGATTTGAGGCGCTGCATAATTTGCGAGTGTCGACAGATAGAGTGCATCGTTTCCTCTTCATCTTGCTACACAATTCTTGAGAGCATTGAGGAATTGTGGCTTCTTAAATTGGATAGCTTTAGTGTATTCTTTAGAGGAGGAGATGGAGCTGTGTCATCACTACCAACACCAACGCCTCCTGGCATCTTTTCTTGTCTCAAACGTATTCAGATACATGCATGTCAAAAAATAAAGAAGTTGTTCTGGCCTGAGTTGGTGCAGAACCTCCAAAACTTGGAGGTGGTTGATGTTAAATTTTGCCTACAACTTGTGGAAATCATTGCAGCATCGGATGCCGAAGAAGGAAATGAAGGAGGAAAAGATTCCATTGTATTCACTCTTCCCAAATTGAGAGAAATACGTCTCTGGTGGCTGCCAGAATTAAAGTGCATTTGCAATCAGCGTTCAACAATGGCTTGTAATTCTGTGCAAACCATTGAAGTAATACTTTGCCCAAAGCTCAAGAGGATCCCTCTCTCACTTACTCAGCTTGACAATGCTCAATTACTTCCTCCTGTTTCCATTGAAAAATTTGCGGTTGACGGAAGAGAGACTTGGGATTCACTAGAGTGGGATCATCCTCACAGTAAAAATGTCCTGGAACCTTACATGGAATTGGCACCACCACTTTGTATAACTTTTGATTGTGTAATATTATAAAATTTCCTTCATAATGCAACAGATGTACATTTCTTTTCAATATTGTAATGTCAATTTTCAGCTGCTTTTACACTCGTCTTTAATTCAGATTTTTGAGCAGCACATGGTTTAAATAATAATATATTTACCGCTTCTCATAAACATTAAAAAAAAAAATTAAAAAAATCCAACAATTATAGAATTAAACAGATAACTTTATCTGAATTTGATTGAAATGAAGGATAATTATTTGCTTTGTTGATATTTAGCTCACAATACTTTGCTTCTTAAATGGTGGAGAGGAACATTTTTAGCACCATTGCTTGCTTTTGATTTTACATTCCTTGTCATGGAGGATTTGCATCTAGTAAGAACTTATTGTGCTTTCTTTGTCTTTAATCTAGTTCTCAATTCAATCCGTTCTTGAGCCTCCCCCTCCCCATCGCCTGTTTTTGTGGCGGTGGGGATACACAGCTAGGGCTATCTCCAGACATCTTGAGGCCCGATCCATTTCATGAAATTAACAAAAATTGGGGCTCCATATACCAAATACAATATAATTCTTCACCATCAATAAATAATTCTTCATTTACCAAATACAACGTAATCTACATAAATAAAAATAAAAAATATTTATCGTATCTAAAAATGTAAAAACAAAACATTATTTAAATTTCTATTCTTCTTGCCTTATGAAGAACAAATTTACTAATTACATTACTATCATCAAGTTAGCAAATTAGGTCTCTAATATAAAAGACACAACTGATATCATATAATCTTGCTGATATCAACTGATATCATATTTGAGATTGATATAATGCAAGGGGGCTCACAATACTTTGCTTCTTAAATGGTAAAGGAACATTTATACAACAATTGTTTGCTTCGGATTTCGCTTTATTACTTGTAATGGAGGATTAGCATCAACTACTTGTTCTATAAATATTATAACTTGTCATATATATAGTCGATGGTATAATCTAATATAATCTAGCCTTGATTTGTTTTCATTTCTTTTAATATTATTATTATTTTTTTAATTTTTTAAGAATATATATATTTTTTAACTAAACCCAAGTGGCAAGACACCGACCCGACTTATTATGGGGAATTTATTAATAAAAGAGGAAATAATACAAGAGGAAAAAAGAAAACAACCACTGCTAAAACTAATGTCCCTATATATGCTCTACATTAATTGTAGATTGTATCTTAAAAGTTCGCTCGACATGAATCCAGTTTTCTTCATTTAAAGCAAAAGGTAATGGTTTTTTATTTTATTTTTTTATTTAAGAATATCTTTCCAATTCTATTCTAATCATATATGCTACATATTTCATCCTAATTATGCATAGAAAAAATATTTCACAAGCTGTTAGTACAATCATTTTTGCCATTTCTTTTAGATAACTTTAAAATATCACGTTAATTTTGAATTGTTGAACATGAAGACCATTTTAGGACAATTGCCAAAAGGACAAAGCATTTATCTTTTTGCTTAATTCATAGTAATTTGCGACTTTTTGAAGATATCTTTACTCTCCAGAATCCAATTACCTCTTGCTGAAGATATCTTCTTGGCATTTTCTGGTTCATCTGAAGATTTCTTTTTCAGCTCATCAAATATGAATTTCCACGGTGGTTTAGTCAATGGCTCATGGGACAAATATCTTATTTCATCCCAAAAATCAGTAAGGCCCACGAAATCAATAACTAATTGAATTATAAAGCCTAAAAGATGAATGGCTTTGCCAAGATGAAACTCAAAAATTGACCAACTCTACCAAAATGAATGTCTCTGCCTCCAATGATGCTGAACAAAAAAGAAGGTATGTTAAGTGTAAAAATTGAATGAAAAACAAAAGATGATTGATGGAAATGGCCAATGGACATACCTGGAATGAATTTCTCAATGAAACAGCTTTTGACTTGGTGGAAGTGAGTTGGACGTCCCTTGAGGCAATAGCTTATCAAGTTGTGTCCTGAGACATGTCCAGACCACTGTCGAAATAGGAAAGGCGTGGCTAACACTTCGCAATTATGCTTATCCTGATGACATTGATACCACTTTGGCCTCTTGAAAATAAGAAACCATCTGATAGTATCAGCTATGCCAGATGTGAATCCATTTTCTGAATCGCTGAGAGCAGCGAATGTCCAATCAGAGAAACAAAGCATCAAGAAAGCTACAATATCCAGGGCTATGGCACCCAAAATAAGGCATATGTAATTCCAACATCAAACTCGTCAAAACCACTCTTGTCCACTTTGAAATGGAAAATTAAAAGAGCTGCCACAACTGAAGCAAAGGATATGAACCACATAGAATACCCAAATCGAGAATGGACAACCTGTACCTTGCTGTAGAGAGCATCATAAATGAAGTTAAGTGTTAGCGAACAAACCTTTTCCCTATACGCGCGGAAGCGTTGCCGGATAGAACACAAACAAAACAATAACAAAGAAAAGATAGATGAAGAGAACTAATCAAATCCAAGCACACACAACACAAGAATTTACGTGGAAACCCAAATCAGGGAAAAAACCACGGCTGTCAGGACGACAAGAGAAAGTTCCAATATGTAGTAAATTGTTACAACCACACACTCAGGATCTCTCTCTAAATAATACCCCAAACCCAATTATACCCAATGCTCACTTTGAGATCTCTCTAGTATTTGCTATTTTGCTCCACCACTCTCAGGTGTTTTCACACACACAATAACCTAGTTATTATGGTCTATTTATATCAATTACAGGGGGTTTAGGCTAATAGGAAATCCTATTCCTATACGTACAAGAATTACTTGTTCCACATAAATACTATTTCCTATTTATGACAAGTCTTCTTCAAAGTAGAAATCCTTTTCCTATTCGAACTTCCAGAAGCAACATATTTCTTCTTCTATGCATATTTCCTGATTCCACGCGTGTTTGTGATTAACTACAATTCAAGTTGCAGTTGGCCACCTGCTTCCTAAACCGTGTTGAACTTGACCACTCAGAAAACCGTGATCCACACGCCAAACCATGTTGATCGCTGCCGGACCGCTATGGAAGTCACAGCGTTTTCCACAGCGGTGTTCACTGTGAATAAACCGCTGTCTAAGCGCTGCCGGAAAATGGCAGTGGTTTCCTACCGCTGCCATACCGCTGCCAAAGTGGCAGCGGCAAGGCAGCGGTTTTAGCTGCTCGCTGCTTCTCCTGTTCGTCACGTTCTTCCAGGCCTCCCTCAAACATAATCTCATACTCCCAAACGCTCTCACGTCTCCAGGAAGTCTTCGCATTGGTAAATCAGGTTTCGGTAACCTTTGGTAATTCGAGCCATATCCAACAATCCTCCCTTATGGCGAGAATTCCCAAAACTTGTCCTCAGCTACGATCCTCATCACCAAGAATCAAACATACCCACCACTAGGTATAAACACTTAGGAAACAACCATCCTAAGATTTCTCCGGCACATGTCGAAATTTACCTTACTGAAAATTGTGGTGCAACTCCTCACGTTAGGTTCCCAGGGAGTTCGCTCAGCCATCGACATCCTTGTCCACCACACACCTTGCATCACTTCCTAACCAATGCCCATGCGCAATTGTGGACCCGCTATCAGTTACATCTTTTTCACGGCAACTAGTGGTCATGCCATGAAGATGTTTATGCCCCTTTATAGGGCATCGCTGTAGTCGTCATACTCAAAAGAGGCGATTGCCGGATCACCCTCTTTGGAGCCCTTAGCCACACTTGTCTTCTTATTTTTGCAATCTTTCCTGATGTGTCCAGACTGTCCACATCCCCAACAAGTGACTTTCCATTTGGAGTTCCCCTTTTTCCTGTCAACCAAAAGAGCCAAGTTATCAGAAGATTTACCTTCACTTTTTAGCCTTCATTCCTCAGAGATAAGTTTGTTCGCTACATCTCCAAAACATATGGTTGAACTCCCATGCATCAAGATTGGCTTCATGTGCGCATAGGACAGTGGAAGGGACCAGATGAGTCTAAGACCTTTGTCTTCTTCATCAATCTTCACTCCAATCGACTCTAATTCTGAAACAATTCCATTGAGCACTCTTAGATGATCAGAAATTTTCGTACCTTCAGTCATATGCAGCATGTGAAACTGCTCCTTCAGGTAGAACCGGTTGCAGACGCTATTCGCTTGATACAATTCTTCAAGCCTCTTCCAAAGTTCTTTCGCTGAATATGTTCCATGAATATTTGCAAGAACGTTCTTGGCTAGGCACAATCGTATCACATTTGCAGCTCTCTCATCCAAATCCTCCCAATCATCATCGCTCATCTTTTGTTTTCCAGAACTAGTACTAGTCGTTTCTTTACTAGAATCTCCAGAGCCTTCAGGGTTCGCAAGGGTTGACTTGCCCTTCAACGCCTTGTGTAAACCGTTTTAGATTAATATATCTTTGACTTGAACTTGTCACAAGCCAAAGTTTATCTTTCCGTCGAACTTCTCAATGTCGAATCTTATCATCCTTGCCATAAAGTTTGTTAAGACCACTATCAAGCAACCGGGGCTCTAATACCAATTGTTAGCGAACAAACCTTTTCACTATTCGCGCGGAAGCGTTGCCGGATAGAACACAAACAAAACAATAACAAAGAAAAGATAGATGAAGAGAATTAATCAAATCCAAGCACACACAACACAAGAATTTACGTGGAAACCCAAATCAGGGAAAAAACCACGGCTGTCAGGACGACAAGAGAAAGTTCCAATATGTAGTAAATTGTTACAACCACACACTCAGGATCTCTCTCTAAATAATACCCCAAACCCAATTATACCCAATGCTCACTTTGAGATCTCTCTAGTATTTGCTATTTTGCTCCACCACTCTCAGGTGTTTTCACACACACAATAACCTAGTTATTATGGTCTATTTATATCAATTACAGGGGGTTTAGGCTAATAGGAAATCCTATTCCTATACGTACAAGAATTACTTGTTCCACATAAATACTATTTCCTATTTATGACAAGTCTTCTTCAAAGTAGAAATCATTTTCCTATTCGAACTTCCAGAAGCAACATATTTCTTCTTCTATGCATATTTCTTGATTCCATGCGTGTTTGTGATTAACTACGATTCAAGTTGCAGTTGGCCACCTGCTTCCTAAACCGTGTTGAACTTGACCACTCAGAAAACCGTGATCCACACGCCAAACCATGTTGATCGCTGCCGGACCGCTGTGGAAGGAAGTCACAGCGTTTTCCACAGCGGTGTTCACTGTGAATAAACCGCTGCCTAAGCGCTGCCGGAAAATGGCAGCGGTTTCCTACCGCTGCCATACCGCTGCCAAAGTGGCAGCGGCAAGGGAGCGGTTTTAGCTGCTCGCTGCTTCTCCTGTTCGTCACGTTCTTCCAGGCCTCCCTCAAACATAATCTCATACTCCCAAACGCTCTCACGTCTCCAGGAAGTCTCCGCATTGGTAAATCGGGTTTCGGTAACCTTTGGTAATTCGAGCCATATCCAACATTAAGTTCAACATCAATTACTCTCAACCACAACCGAAGCAAATGGACCTATCGTATTACCTTGTGATGCAGTTTTCATGGAGTATTCTTTGTCTTTGATCCAAGCCTGTGTTGATAAGCATTTGCAGGAAGCTTTGCTTTTGTCTATAGCTAGCAGTAGTTACTCACTCTCTCCTCTCTATCTTTATGGCCAAACTGGCCAGCAGTAACAAGTTTGTAGTTGTTGAGTTGATGATCACTAGATCACACACAAATTTTGTAAATGACCCATAAATATTTTGTAGATTAATGAATAGTATACTAGCTTTTACTAAGTTTTTTCATTCTTGGTACAACAATGTTTTATTAATATAATTATAAATTTGTACTAACTAACTAGCTTGGGACGAAGTTGTGGTTGATTCAATACAAACAAAATCAGGAAGATTTGCAGGAACAGACTGAACAACATCACTCCACGAATGTTCCAGCTAGTCATCCCATATTTTCTTGTATCTTTCAGGGATTGGATTAAGCATTTTCCGATCCTTCCTACCGTCGTCTCTGACTCTCTCACTTGATCAGCTAACAAAATTTAATTCAAGCAGAAGAGTTTATGTATTTTTACTAGAGTGAAATGGAAAAACGCCAATTAATGAACACACATACCCCTTCCATCTGTGCAATTAGCAAGATCAATCTGTGGTCTTTTTATATTTTAAATCATGATTTGTATTTAATTTTTTTTTTAATATGCCCCTTACGGTGGAAGATTTCCCAAAGACAAATAATGTTTGTGTCGATATACTCAAAACATAGCTACATGGCTACTATGTAAGTTACAGTATACTTAACATGCAGTCTAGTCCGTTCGATGCCCCAATCGAAAATGGATAATAGTCGTCTCTTCTTTCCCTTTTTAATATTGTCACAAGGAGATGGGAAAATAGCTAGAGTAAGACCTACTCAACTCTCAACAATTTTCTTTATTTCTTCTTTTAAGTGTTTGATGAAATTCTGACTGACATTATTTTTCCAATTCTTTTTTTATTATTCTTTTTCCCTCCGTTTCTGACTCTGGATCTCTCTTTAATAATTTCTACATGACCCATACCAACAAATTCACACTGCTTTTTTCAATGGTAGTAGAAAATCAATTTTTCTCTCATGGGTATACATTTTAGGTATAATAATACTTTGAGAGTTTGAGCATGTCGTCTAAAATGAATGCCCATAAGAGAAAAATTAAGTACAAAATACATCCGTTAAAACCAATATTTCCCTTTATTAACTTTTCTTTTTTTTTCATTAATAAAAAAAATAAATAAATAAAACTATTATAAACTTGGTACTGTGTTCTTTTTACAATTTTTTTAGTAGAATAGTTGATTCTTTGCTTGGATTGACAATGATAGCTGATAATACTTTGCTTGGGGTAAATACACTCACCAGTCACCACCCCTGAAGTTTGGTATAAATGCAGTTAGAGATCAAGTAAGCATTTATCTACTCAAACCTCCCCTACCTTTAAAATTGAATTAATAAAAAAACTAAATTGTCTTTAGTTATTAAAATTTGAAAATGAAGATATTCATTTTATAATAAACAATTAATCGAAGATAATTCTTTCAATGCAATATAAATTTAAATGGAAAAAATAAAAAACTATTTTTAAAGTTGTAAGTTATTTTCATTTTTAAATTTATTTTTTTTTACAGTTTTTAAAGAAAAAAAAAAAATGTTGTTATTTTTCAAAATAATTATATTCATTTTAAAATTAAAATTTTTGTTTGATGGTTTTCAAATATAAAATTGCAAAACTGTAAAAAAATAAGTATTTATGAGATATTAAATTATTTTCATTTTTGAAAATAACCTTTACAAATAAAAAAAAAAAATGAAGGCAAATTAAAATTTTAAAAAAAATTCCATTTAAAAATCAATTTATAAATTATATTCCATTGAAAGGGTTATATTCAATTAATTTAATTTAATTGTTTTCTACAAAAATGATTATCTTTATTTTTTTAATTTTAATAACTAAAGACAATTTAGTCTTTTTATCAGTTAAATTTTAAGAGCGGGTGAGGTCTGGATAGATAAATACATTCTTGCTCTGTAATTGTATTTATGTCAAACTTCAGGATAGGTGAATGTATTTACACCTTCTTTGCTTCTTAAATGGTGGAGAGGAATATATATACAACATTTAGCACAATTATTCCGATTGAAATCAAATAATTGCATTTTATATGAATCAAATTGTAGAATCCAAGATTCACTTGAAAGATTTTATTTATAAAAAAAAAATGGAAAAACCTTGACCATAATTTACTGATTGAAAACCTTGAAGTGTCATGGAGAAAAAAAAAAGAAGAAGCATCAATTCATCGATTATATGGGTCCCATTTAATCTAGAACTGACAAATCAAGCCTATAGATAGTCCACATGTTGGAGGTTTCCGGGCCCTTGAATGGCCCACAAACCGTTGGCTAGAAATATCTGTGATTGGTATAATCTATTTGTAGAGGCGGGTTGGCTGAAGATTTTGTAAGCCATTCAATTTTTCAAGGAAGTAGAAAAATGTAGACAATATATTCTTGTTTTACATGGAAAAAAAATCCAAGTTTTTTGATTTATGGGTAGAAAAAAAAATCAAGTTATGTACTTGAGTACTTGATTCAAGCATTTAATTTGCTACCAAAGCTTGTGCCGCTGCACCACCAACACTGATGTCCTGTATCCAATATCTGAAGACACCAATATGTGATCTCCAACCACACCCGACTCTTCAATGTCACTCTAAACCGTTCAATATCAGTGACTTCTCATCGTGTCATCTAGCAACCAACATGAGGTCAAAATCATTTTGCATGAAGCCATGAACTGATCAAGCACCTGTATTGTCTGATTTTCCTCAGCTACATTAACCTATTTATATACAATACACTTGTTCTGACCCTGAAATCGTTACATGCTTAATGCAAGTGTTTAATGAAATGCCTGACTGACTGACATTTCTTCTTTTAAGTGAGACAAGTGTTTGACTGACATTTTTGCTGTTTCTGACTCTGTGGATCTTTTTAATAATTTCCACATGACCCATATCAACAAATTCACTTTGCTCTGCTTTTTCCAATTGCAGTAGAATTACATCCAGCAAAACAGACATTGCTTTGAACAAAATGGTGCAATGGCGCTCACATTTCTTTTCAATATGGTAATGTCAATTTCCCCATTTTTTTAATTTTTTTTTTTAACTATTATAATTTTTTTTTTCAATATGGTAAGGAGGCAGAGTTGGAGCAGACTAAGGACATGGTTAAGTTTAGGGTGGGTTGGTGGTTCGAACACCATGGTAAGGGGTCTCCGGAACCGATTACTTCTATTCTTCTCAACTTAACGGAAATATGCAAGGAGTCCTTCAAGGTGAGACATTCAAAGGTGGAAGAATGGGTTCCACCGGCAATGGATGTTCTGTATTTCAATGTAAATGGTGCTACAAGAGGTTGTCCTGGGGCGGCGGGCATCGGTGGTGTTTTGAGGAATTCGAATGGCAAGGTGTTGTGTCTCTTCTCTTGTAACGTGGGCATTCAAATTCTAATACTGCAGAGATATTGGCAATCAAGAATGCTTGCAGTTTGTATGCTTCTAGGATGGAGCTTTCAGGTATGGAGATTGTAATTGTTAGTGACTCTAAAGTTGCGGTATCTTGGGTGTACAGTGAGGGGATTGGCAACTTAGATAATTTTGAA
Source organism: Acer campestre (assembly GCA_954870605.1). Lineage (NCBI taxonomy): Eukaryota > Viridiplantae > Streptophyta > Magnoliopsida > Sapindales > Sapindaceae > Acer > Acer campestre. The sequence continues at coordinate 39,814,475 of OX940801.1, forward strand.
GCAATTTATGACATCAGAGTCTTTTTGAGTTTTCTTCCGAATGTCTCAGTTGTTTTCAAGTCGAGAGCAACTAATTTGTTTGCGGATAGCCTTGCCAAAAGGGCGTCTATAGAGGTCATGGACTTTATAGATTGGAGCTTAGAGGTTTGAGTCCTTGGGTGGGTGTGTGCTCTGGTTCTGTGTTGTTGTGTTTTCTTTTTTCTGTTTCGTGCTTTCCCCTGTTGTGCGTCTTATGTGTTGGGCATCTTGGTTGGCCCTGTTTGCGGGGTGTTTGTTGTTGTGCCCTTGCTGTGTCTCAGCTTGTTTCTTTATTCTGTTGGTCCTTTGTGGGCTGCCCTGTAGCAGGCCTTGCTCAATAAAATTTAACTGTTTCAGAAAGAAAAAAAAAAAAAAAAAAACCTTGGTCTTGTGTTCTTTAACAATCTTTTTAGTTGAATAGTAGATTCTTTGCTTCGATTGACACTGATACCTAGCTTTGTTGATTCTTAACTGAAAATACTTTGCTTCTTAAATGGTAGAGAGGAATATATGTACTAAATTTAGCACAATTGTTTCCATTTGATTTCTCTTTCCTTGTTATGGAGGATTTGCATCTTAGTTGTTCTGTATATATTAACTTAATTTGTCATATAGAATTGAATTAGCTTTTATGTTGCTTGTATTTAATTCGCTATGGGTGCGTTTGGTACGCGGGACGGGACAGGACAACTAGGGACAGATTGTTCTTGTCTCGCGTTTGGTGCGACATTGGCGTGGGACAAGGTGGGACAAGGTGGGACAGAAATCACAAAAAACTGTCCCACCTTAGACCCTCGGCCAACTTGTCCCATGACATGGGACCAGTGCCAAAAAAACATTTTTACCCTTCATATTTCTAAAAAATTACAAACTATATATATATATATGTAACCTGAATCCTATCTCATTCTCTCTTCTCTCCTCTTCGTCCCCAACACACCGCCTGAAGCCATCTCTGTCTCTCCTTCGTTCATCATCATCTGTCTCTCTCTTTCTCCGGTTTTTCATTCGTTCGTTCATCATCATCATCTCAGGAAATCCTCTCTCTCTCATTCATCACACCGCTGCCTCGTTCATCATCATCTCTCTCTCATTCATCACACCGCTGCCTCGTTCATCATCATCTCTCTCTCATTCATCACACCGCTGCCTCGTTCATCATCATCTCTCTCTTGTTCAACACACCATCTCAGGATTTGGGGATTTCGATTTAGGGTTCTTGATTTTGGATTTAGGGATTTCGATTTTGGGTTTGGGGATTTCGATTTAGGGTTCTTGATTTTGGATTTAGGGTTCTTGATTTGGGATTTCGATTTAGGGATCTTGATTTTGGATTTTGATTTATTTCACCAATTTTTTGATAATTAGTTTAGTTTATTTGTGGAATTACTTGTGCTTCTCAGGAAAGTTTTTAATCCAGATCAAAGAAGTTCTACATCAATTCAATATTCAATCTCCAGTATATTTACACTTTGTAGAAAAAAAATATTATGCAATTAAATTTGATTTTAAAACAATAAAAACAATTAAATTTGAGTGGGGAAAGGTTTCTGTTCCTGGAACCTCGCTTTACTAGTTTAAGTTACGGTGATGGTCTTCACTTCTTCTTCCTAACCAATTTTACACTCTAAACAGAGAATACCTCTAATTTCAACAAGTAATTGCGTTTGAGGGTTGAAATTAATTGTATTATTAATTGTGGAGCACTTGGAGAGTGATTGTTTTGTCTTGGTGCAATTTTCTTTTTCTGCGTGTGCCCCCCTACTTCATGATGTTATGTTTCAAGTTTTAACATGCAGTTTTGGTCCTCATGAAAGAGTTCAAATGTGATTTTTTAGTTTTCCTATGTTGAGCAGAGAGCTTAGCACCTTACCTGAAGCAAAAACCTTATCAGTTGGAATTGCATTGCAGTAAAAATAAGAGCCTGTTTGGAGCAAAAAAAAAACAATAAAAATGATAAAATAAGTCTTTCACTAAAAAATGACAATAGGGCAATATGATCATTTGAACCTCTTGTCCCGTCATGTTCCAACCATACCAAACGCATGACAGAACAGTTTACAGTTCTGTCCCATACCTTCCAAACACAATACGGAACAGCTGTCCCGTCCCGTCTTGTCCTGTCCCGTTCGCGTACCAAACGCACCCTATATGTCTCCCGTACTCTTATCTTTTCACTCTTCCCAGAAAATCCCTGAAGGGAAAATTCGTCTGAGAAAACATTCAGATCAGTTATGCAACTCTCCTTCTTTATTATTTATTTAAATCGATATTAGATTTAAGAGCATTATGCATGCATTTATCTTACCATTGGATGTTTATGATGATTGAAATAAACATGATATAGATATGTAAAAAAAAAACATTTAAATTCTAAAATAGTCATAATTATGTGACAGTTGACTTGGCTGTGCTTACTTAATTGTCAACCCATCATTCATTTTAATCACATTAAATAAAGAAGAAAGGAATTTATTATTACAATTTTTTTTTCCATTATCCTTAACAAAAGTTCTCCCTTTTAAAAAAAAAAAATACAATTACTACCGGAACCCGTTGAGATTAATTAAACTTTATAAGCACTGCCCGAAATACTCACAATCATCTCTGATAAGAGGTGATGTGCAACAAAAGTTCTCCTTTATTGCTTTTACTAAATAATTATTGGGAGTTTGTTACTCATACATGTTACATGTTACAACTTAAGTTTTACTTGGCTATAACCTGACCATGATTTGCCAAGACCTATCAAAACCTTAGCTAAGCCAATGACTTGGCTAGGACTGAGCCCAGACTTGGCCAGATGCTAGCCAAAAATTTGATCAAGCTAAGACTTGGCTAGAACTTTAACAAGACTTAGCCATGACTTGACTAGGGTGTTTTCAATTTTAACATTAATGATATTTTTGTCTTCAAGTATAGGTGGTAAAAAAAATTAAAAATAAAATAAAATAAAATAAAATAAAGACCTACTAATTATTGGTAAAATTAAAAGTAACCATAATCTTTAGATTACTTTTGCCAGTTTCATTTTCATTTTTTTTTAATTCATAGTACCTATTAAAGTTAAGATTAAAGTTTTGATATGTACGCCCTCTTTAAAACGTGTAGACAACCTTAAATTTTTTCTTTTGATTTGGTATTTTGATCTCACTAGTTTTTATTCACGAGAGAGCTTTGGAAGTGTAAGAACATGTATATCATGATTCATGAGTCGTCTGAGAGGAATAGCATATATATATATATATATAGTCTTTTTTATTATCAGTTCGAACTGATATAAAATATATCAGCTCCTTATATGTGGACCATTGGATTTAAAAGATGTTTTGACAAGTGCTATGTAGTAAAGTCAAAGCATTTAAATCCAATAGTCCACATGCAAGGAAATGATATATTTTATGGATTTGGATCTTCTACTGATCTAATATTTTTCTTGACCTTTTTAAAGCATGTGATTGGTTGTTAATAAAATGGTTATTGAAACCAACCATATCTTAACCACATATTCATTGCAATTGTAAGGTCCAGTTCTAGAGATTTTCCCAAGCCTAGAATCCAAACCTAAACACATTATCCAAGATCTAGTTAGATAGGCCCAAAAGCCCAAGCCTATTACCCAAGTTGACCCAAGCCAACAATCCATTGCATTTATAAAGCCCAAGCCCATGCAAGCCCAAACCCAACTTGAGAGATTCATTTCTTTGAAGTCAGGTTAGTATAAAAAATATAAAAAAATAAATAAAAAAGAATAAAATTACAAAAAAGGGAAAGTTAAAGCTGTTCCATCATTTGGGAGGTGTGAGGTGGCTAGTGTGTGTGATGATAGGTGGCAAGAGGATAGAAATAAGAAAGAATTAAAAGAAGAGATATGTGTAAGATAGGGAGGGGAAGGGAGTAATATAATTGGGTGTTTGTGAATAAAATCAATTATATATTTCTGAACATAAGTATGGGAATTTATACAAGTTACACTAAGAGGAACCGAACATAAGGAATAATAGCTGTACAGTCCTACTAAACATAGAATAATTCACATAAGGAATGATAGCTGTCATAAGGAATGATAGCTGTACTGTCCTACTAAACATAGAATAATTCACGTGGCTTCTATAATGAATAATAGCTGTACAGTCCTACTAAACATAGAATAATTCACATAAGTAATGATAGCTGTACTGTCCTACTAAACATAGAATAATTCACGTGGCTTCTATAATGTTATCATGCCCCCGCAAGATAGAGCGTCCGTCGAGGATGCCTATCTTGACTTTTTGATCAGTGAATTGCTTGCGAGAAAGCGTCTTTGTGAGGGAATCGGCAAGTTGATCTTTTGTGTGAACATGAGCAATTCGGAGTTGACGTTGAGCCACTTGATCCCGAACAAAGAAAAAATCTAAGGCGACATGCTTCATGCGGCTATGAAAAACAGGATTCGCACAGACATATGTGGCACCCACATTGTCACAATAGATCACAGGCACCTCAGGAATCTGAACCTTAAGTTCTGAGAGAAGATTACCTAGCCAATTCAACTCAGCTGCAGCAGAAGCAATGGCACGATATTCGGCCTCTGTGGATGACCGGGCGACGGTGTGTTGTTTCTTAGAGCTCCAGCTGATGGGTGTGGAGCCAAGAAAAATGATGTAGGCTGAGGTGGACCGCCGGTCATCAGGATCCCCTGCCCAGTCGGAGTCAGCAAATGCATGAAGACGGGGAGATGGAGTCCGACATATGAGTAAGCCATGACTGAGTGACCCTTTAAGATACCGAAGGACACGCTTAACTGCATTCCAGTGTAGAGTAGTCGGACGATGCATGAACTGGGACAGCTTGTTGACAGCAAATGAGACATCCGGGCGGGTGAGTGATAAATATTGATGGGACCCAACAATTTGACGGTATTGAGTGGCGTCTGTGGGAGCACTGCCGTCCACCAGTTTTAGAGTTTCAGTTGCTGACAGGGGAGTGGCGACTGAGTTGGCCTCAAGCATGTTCGCTTTGGCCAGGAGATCGCAGATATATTTCTGTGAGACGTGTACGGACGAAGCCAAGGGTAACATAGACAACCGAATATGCGTAGTTTGCAAAAGTTCGGGTCTTTGTTGAAGACAGTAGAGTATGGGCTGTTGTGGTTGAGGGTTTTTGTAGGCATGCGATTTATTAGATATACTGCAGCCTGAAAAGCAAGAGACCAGAATCGTAAAGGCATTGATGCATGGTGAAGCATGGTGAGTGCTGTCTCCACCACATGTCGGTGTTTGCGTTCAGCAATGCCAACATGTTCAGGGGTGTGTGGTGGGGATTTCAGATGTTGAATTCCTAAATTTTGTAAGTCACGACCTAGGGATTGTGCCTCCCCACTACCATCGGAGTAGACAGTTTTGATTTTTGTATTGAAAATTTTTTCGACAAGTGCCTGAAACCGTTTGAAAATATGTGGGACATCGGATTTGTGTTTAATGGGATATAGCCATGCATATTTAGAAAAATAGTCCACAAAGATAACATAGTAACGAAAATTGTCAAAGGACGATAAATGGGCAGGGCCCCAAACATCAGTGAATAAAATTTCTAACGGTTTATTGCAAGCTAATGTCGAAATACCAAACGGTAGTTTGTGACTTTTATTACATAAGCACGCGGAACAATGGGAAAATTGGGACTTGGACTTGGAGACAGGAAGACCTTGAGAAGAGACGAGATTCTGGAGAACTTGTAAAGACGGATGACCAAGACGGCAGTGCCAAGCCAGGAAGGAGACTCTCGGTTGGGTAGATGTAGATAATAGATGAGCGGAAGACATAGACTGACGAACTGGATTGGACTTCGGCCAGACATATAGGTTACCCTCATTCCGGCCTCGGACCAAGGATGCCCCCGTGGTTAGATCCTTCACAAGAAAACAGTCAGGGAAGAACTCAATTGATGTGTTATTGTGAGTGCAGAATTTAGACACAGAGATAAGATTGTGAGATATGTGAGGTGAGCATAAGACACGTGTGAGAGGGAATGATTTATCAGAAGTAGTTAAAGTAGTGTTACCAGTGTGAGTTATAGGGATAGATTTACCGTTCCCAACCATGATATCCTCTGGGCCGTTGTAGTCTGAGTGAATTGACAGGTTCTGAAGATCAGATGTCATGTGGTGAGAGGCACCGGAATCAAGAATCCAGTTGGTACGATTGTGGGGCTGCTCGGTTGTCATATGATTAGCTTGTGGCCAATTTTGGGATTCCGATGGCTGACGAGAGCGACAAACTCGAGCTGTGTGGCCAATTTTATCACAAAGTTGACATATGGGCCGGGAGCTATTGTTGAATGATGAGGGACGCCACTGATTTGGAGAACGAAATTGCTGCTGATAGGTGGGACGGTATTGGCTGCTGTGAGTGGAATTGAAGTTGCGGTTGTCATGTGGAAAGTTGCCAAGATTGGGTTGGTTGCCATGAAGGTTGGTGGTGCCTTGATTGTGTTGGTTTGCCATGTGACCTGACGTGTTGCCTTGATTATTGCGGCCTCTCCTGTTGAAAGTTCGTTGATTAAATTGAGCCGTAATCACCGGAGTGCCTCGCTTTGCTTCATCACGCTGGAGGAAAGCTTCATGATCAAGAAGTTTGTCACAGAGTTCTTCGAACGCAATTGGTGTGTCCCGGGCACGGATTGCGGAAGCAAGAGATAGGTAATTTGGACCCAAACCATTCAAGGTGTGTATCACAATCGCTCCATCATCAACTGGATGACCAATGAGTTCAAGATTGTCAAGAATATTTTTGATACCTTGCATGTAGTCAGCAACTGATTTGTCTGCCAAGGAGACGTTGGTGAGAGAGTCAAGTAATCCAAGTTTGCGAGTGTTGGATCGGTTGGCATAGGTGGCTTCAAGTTTAGTCCATGCTTGTGCAGAAGTTGTTGACCGAGTTACTATGGATTGTGCGGCACCCATGCAGGACACTTGAATTGCATGAAGGAGTAGGCGGTCCTGACGTAACCAGACTTGATGATCAGGATTGGCCGAAGGTTGCTCTGAGGATGTAGAGGCTGCAATAGAGGCTGGAGGACATGGTTTGGTACCATCTAGGTAACCCATAAGACCATAGCCGAAGAGAAGATTTTCAAATTGAGACCTCCAGGCTGCATAGTTCCCACCATTTGATAGTTTGATAGGAACTTGAGTGGAGTTGATAGCAATTAGCGACTGATGTTGATTCGTGTTGTTCATTCCCATGAGAACAACTTGAGGGGAGGAGGTAGTAGTAGATGATTCGGGCATGCTTGTGGTAGTCATGACGACGGCCGGTAGTTTTTTTTTTTTTTTTTTACTTGAAGAAAAGGAATAATAGACGAAGAGAAGAGATAGAGTAATGGAGTTTTTAGGGTTTGGATCTCTAGCTTTTTTTTTTTTCTTAGCTAGAGCTCTGATACCATAATATAATTGGGTGTTTGTGAATAAAATCAATTATATATTTCTGAACATAAGTATGGGAATTTATACAAGTTACACTAAGAGGAACCGAACATAAGGAATAATAGCTGTACAGTCCTACTAAACATAGAATAATTCACATAAGGAATGATAGCTGTCATAAGGAATGATAGCTGTACTATCCTACTAAACATAGAATAATTCAAGTGGCTTCTATAATGAATAATAGCTGTACAGTCCTACTAAACATAGAATAATTCACATAAGTAATGATAGCTGTACTGTCCTACTAAACATAGAATAATTCACGTGGCTTCTATAATGTTATCAGGGAGGCCAAGGGCTAAGAAGAACAGAGAATCAGAGAACAGAAAGAAGAAGAAGAAGAAAGAAAGACGAGAGGCAAGAGATTGAGAGAGATCAGAGAGAGATCAACTGAAAAGAAATAAGAACATAAAAGAGGAATGGGATGAAGCCGAGAGAAATATTGTAGAGATAGAGAGAGATGGTAGGTGAATAAAAGAAAAGAAATTAGCTTTAGAAAATATAAGGTTGCAGCCGAGAGATCAGGGAGAGAAGTATAAAAGAAGAGGAATTAAACAGAAAAGAAAGCTAAGATATAAAGTGGAGAAACACGGTCCAGTATGCTTGGTGGAATGAGATACTCAGACAAGTGATTATTTTAGTATAATAATTGAGATACAGATTATTAGATTATCCAGATTCTAAATTAAGTATTATGTGATTTAGGGTGGATCCAAAAATAGATGAATCCATACGAAATTCAGTCCCAGAACAGATTTGGGCACTTATGTGAGTGGATACCTTTTTTATAAAAGTTATTTATTTTAGAATTATATGTTAGATTAAGTTATTTACAGTATTATTAGAAATAAATGATGTATTTATTTATTTAGAAAACAGATTTCCAGATAATATATGTTTTTAAGAAATGTGAAGATTAGAAAGAAGAATAGTTCACGTATATTCAAAAAGATTTCCATATAGATTTCCAGAAATCCATATGGATTTCTAGATTTTCAAAAAGTTTTCCAGATTTTTAGAGTCAAGTGTTTTATGAGAATTTTCAAAAAAGAAAAGAAAAGAAGATTGATTTATATTTTTAGAAAAGTATTTAGAAAGAATAATATATGTATGTTCAAAAGATTGCTCAGATTTTAAGATATAAGATATCTACCCTCCCCAGCTGTATTATTTTTAGATTATTAGCCTTTGGGGTTGCTCTGCACCTGTATGTGAGATTACTCTACACGTTCGATCAGATAATCGACGTGTATGTGAGATTATATTCATATTATTAGCCTTTGGGGCTGCTCTGCACGTGTGTGTGAGATTACTCTGCATCGATCAGATATCGACGTGTATGTGAGATAATATGAGAACGTTTGATCAAATATCAACGTGTATGTGAGATAATCGCTCTGCACGAGTGATCAGATATCACCGTATATGTGAGATGTTTTTCCCCTGCTCTGCGTGTGCATTGAGATGTTTTGCCACGTACGTGACATATTCCCCTGGATACTAATTTGATAAAGAGTTTTCAGAAATATATGTATATTGCTGATTACGATCAGTAGAGAAAAGATTTCAGATTATCAGAAAAGCTTTCAAATTATCAGACCTTAAATCAGATATTTATATTTTATAAAATCGAAAAAGTATTTTTATTATATTATATAGTATTTACAGAAAAATATGTTTTAAAGAAATGATCTTTAATTGATTTCTCGGCTTGTTTTACAGAAAAGCTTTCAGATTTATTTCAGGAAGAGATGCAGAATTTAGAAGGAGATATAGAAATGTATTCTACATATTAAGTTTAGCCTAGGAGATACATAATTCAGATAGAAAATGAGAAAAGTTTTTCTATAACTAAGAATTTTCAGATTGTATTTTGTTGGTAGGTATGGAGTTAAATGAACTACAAGGGCTTTGATCTCTATTGAGTATAGGGCATGTAGGCGTTTGGGGGGTAAATCTCAAACTCAAGTCCACTAGAGAAAGAAAAATAAGATTCTCACAGGATTCCCTCGTACTCGAGATAGGAGTCGAGGCGGGTCTTATCAGCAATGCTTATGTGTCATAAGATTAGGTGAGGTTAAGAAAAAAATCATATCAATAGAATATCCAAATTCATATTTTATATCGATTCAAACTGACAATAGAAAAATTGTATATATATATGCAAAATCGGTAGAACCGCCGGTTCTAAAACCATGTTCCAAAACCGTGTAGGAACCGTTGGTTTGGAACCACCGGTTCCATACCGGTTTTTGAAATTGGAGAACTGGAATCGGAATCTTTTAGGTTTCAGTTTCAGTTTCAGGTCCAAGGGCTGGTTCCGGTTCAATTCCACAGTTGAAACTGAACCACGGTCTTATCTAGTTGGTCATATACAACTAATCATTTAATGTGTGGGACCCTTAAAAATGAAATCAAAATTTTAAAAATACAAAAAGATGTTTTCAATGATGCGGCTTTTCATGTGTTAATTGAATAAGGTGGCCTCCTTTTGTAAGGAGTTCCATTTTACCAAACAATACCTCAGAATGATTCTGATCCTTAATAAACTACAAGGTCTTGACTCTTGTCATGGATTTAGGCCTTGTTTGGCTAGGCTTTTAGAGAGCTTGAAAGCTCTTTTGGGGCTCAAAAGCAGCTTTGGAGAGTGTTTGGATAAATTATGAGAAGGGCTTATTGAGTTTGAAAGCTCTTCTACAAGAAGCACCACTACAGGTGCTTCTCTTTAAAGGGCTTCTAAAAAAACACGCGAAGAGTTTTGTACAGTTAAATGAAATTTTTATATTCCAATTTTACCCTTTTCTTTCATATATAAATCAAACTAAAATTCACGTTGTGATGTTCTTCCCCAATTTCTCTCATCTCTCTCCCCATCTGCTTGCTGCAAAGATTCGTAGCTGCCGCCGTGAAGAGTCATCAACCTCCAAATCCAGCACACGACCTCGTCAACCTCCTCACCGTCTCAACCTCGTCAACTTCCTCACCATAGACTCACCGAGTCCAACTCAACACCGACATCGTTTCTTCATCTTTGTATTTGTCAGCGATTTCGAGCAGCAGCAGAAACTCATTTGAGTCTGAGAGAGAGAGAGATGGGTGGTGGTGACGGTGAGTTAAGATACGAAATCTGGCAAAATGTGTACATAAAACTGGTGTTGTACGCGAGGAAGCACAAGACGGCGGCGGTCAACAGAGTCTTGGTTGGACGAGTCTCGCCTCAGAAGAACGACGTCGTCGAGATCACTGACTCCGTCCCTCTCTTCCACGCCCACCTCCGTCTCCGCCCCAACCTCAAGACCCCCTCATCTTGGTATGTATTTACCTTTCTACCCTGCTATGATCTGAAAAATCATGTGAATTGTGTAGTTTTGAACGCTTTTTGGATTTGTGATATGGGTTTTGTTTTGGTTTTTTTTTTTTCGTGTTTTTTAGTTTAAGTTTTCATTTTGCGGCAATTCTCTCTTTATACACTTGAATATATGTATGTATGTATGTAAAATCATGTCATGTGGTTTGTATGTAAAATCGTGTATGTGTGTGTTAGTGAGTGTAAGTTGGTTCTGAGCTATGATTATATAATCTTGATGCCAAAGTGTCTCTTACCCTTGCTCAAGTGTTTTTGATCATAGGTTCTTTTTTTTTTCTTTTTGGAAATTGGAGAAAATGAATTGAGTCTATGAATTTTTAGTTTCCCTTTAATATGCTCAATATGATACTTAAATGGGAAATGGTATTGTTGATTTTCGTTGAATGTTTGGATTTTTGCTACTTAGATGGGAAATGGTGTTGTTGATTTTAGTTGAATGATTGGATTTTTGTTGTGAGGAGTGGTAATTGCTTTCTATTTGAACCTAGTTTATATTACTGTTACTTGAGATTGAAGGGTTGATGTAAAAGTTATAAAAATCAGATTTTGAAGTAGGATTTTGGGTTCGTTCATTGCCTCTGAATTGTATGTATTTGAATGTGTCAGCTACATCCGCACTCAGGGACAGATGCGCCACTTAATATGACCTTTCTACGAGCACCTTCCCACTCATTATTGAAGGTTAACGTTCTTATTGTCTTCAGAGGAGAAGATGTGTCTCCCGGTCTAAGAAAAGGTACACCGAAATGTTTTTATCTTTTTTCGAATTCGTTAGAAAATCTGGTTATGAATGCTTAAAATTAAGAAAATCTGGTTATGAATGCTTAAGAAAAGGTACACCGAAATGAAGTTGATGGTGCTATTCCAGTCGTCTCACAAGCTTGGATATTTGTCTTCTGCTTAATTCTGTGGCTTCACTGCTTGTGAGAAGAGTGCTTATTTATGTCTGCTACTGCAATAATATTATCATCTTTAGACAGTGGTTAGTTCAACTAACAATCTCCTCCACCAAATCTAAAGGCAAACTTAAAATTCTGCCATTGTTTTGCTGCTGCTTAATTACCTTCTCAACTCAAGCACGCATGAATGAATGGTTAGTAAAGAAATTTTTGGTAAAAATCATGATGATCCGGTAGCTCATCCAGTGATGTTGGTATTTATATATAGCTCTCTTAAATCATAGTTAACACTCATGAATCACCTAGCTGTGTCATGTGTGTTGATCTTATTCTCTTGAATGTCACCACCAACAATCCTGAAAGTGACTGCCACTTTTTTTTTTTATGCAAATATAGTCTCTTTTTAATCTTTTGTTCAATCTCTAATAAAAACTTTCCTGATTGGAAGATTGGATTTTTGATTTTAGTTGAATGTTTGGATTTTTGCTACTTAGATGGGAAATGGTGTTGTTGATTTTAGTTGAATGATTGGATTTTTGTTGTGAAGAGTGGTGTGGAAATGAGGCTTGTGTTGAGACGAATTCTGTTTTTAACTTCCATTAGTTTAAGATTATGTTTTTGTACTTAGCTTATTTAAATTAGAACTTGAGGCTTGAAATGGGTCTTCTCGGTGCCCACTACTTGTACTAACATGTATGAAATGGGTCTTCTCAGTGTTCGAGCTAGAGAAACATTGCTTAGTTGTTGTGCTTTGTTTAGTTGTTGTGCTTTGTTTTGTGTTATTTTCAGCAAAGAGGCAAGGAAGGCTTTGTTGGAGGAGAGGCCAGGCACCAACAACTCCACCATTATTGCTATGATTTCTGTGAAATGGAAGGTATAGTATAAAATTTATGTGTATTCTACCATTGTTGTTATGTAATATGTGTTGGGTTCATGTTTTTAATTGGTGGGCTGTTTTTATTTATTTATATAGGAACTGAGGAAGAGAAGCAAGCGTGGAATGCAAAAGCCGCTGAAGCAATGGAAGCATACAAGAAGGAATTGGAAAAGTACAACAACTCCATTGCAGTAGCCACAGATGACAAACATCAACCATAGAAGGAATTGGTGGAGGAGGAAGAATAGCATACCACCAACAACATCATTGCAGGAGCTAAGGATGCCAAACCAAAGAAGACTGTTGAATATGTTTAATGATTTGAAAATGTTCTTGTGTTCACCCACATCTTCAGTACAAGTAGTTGTAGTAGTAAGTAGTAAAAAGCAAGCTATTGGTTTGATGGCACTTAGGCTGTGTGTGATTGATTTGCAATAGAATTAATGGAAATTTTATGATTTTGTGTCTGATTCTCAAAGTTCTCATTTTAACTTATAACTTTGTGATATGTGAGAGATTTTGTTGGAGATAGAATCTGCTGTGAATTTTTGTTCTACTTGTCAACATTAACCTTATTTTTCACACTAAAAAAGTAACAAGAATCTAATACCAAGATTTTAGCAAAAGATAGTGTTAAAAAAAAAGTTGTATCCGAAGAGATAACGATCTCTCTACTTTCTAATTTTATTGTTTTATTTATGTTAGTATATATTTTTTAAGGAGATATAATTGAAAGAATGTTATATTATCCCATATGAAGTAAACTTTTATTTTTTTTAAAATGTACATATATTATTTATTCTAATTAAGGTAAAAATGTTATATTATAGTTAGAAGTGATTTCAATTAGTTACAACCAAACAAGCTCAAAAGCTCTTCTTCAGGGGTAAAAAAGTCATATCATAATTATAAGATATTTTAAAATGTTCCAACCAAACAGTTTCAAAAGCTCTTCCTGATACAAAAACTCTTCTGGAATATACCATCCAAACAATAACTGAAAAGCTTAGGCTTTTACTTCTCTTCTTCTACTGCCAAAAGCCAAAAGTAAAAGTTATCCCAAACGGGCCCTTACTCCAAAACAATTGAGGGGGAAAACACAAGTAATTACTGCATTCCAGCTATTCAAAATTCTCCAGTAAAACCAAAATTCTAGCTCCAGCTTATGAGCAATCCGCCTCATGAGATCAGCAAGTGGCAGCAGAAGATACCTCTCAGTAGCATATTTCCAATATACAAGTTAACCCGTAAACAACACAGCTTGTTCTGACGGAATAAGAACACCACAACAAATATTAATGTTAATGAGGATCGACTATATAGCTTGTGTTCTAATCAAATTCCCAACCAAAAAAATGTAATTCTATAATATGAATGCAAATGAGGATATGCAACACAATAAAAGTGTTATGAGTAATTAAAAAGAGGTGGTTTAGAGAATTGAACACTGGATTTATAGTGGTTCAGCAACAACATGTGCCAACTACATCCACTTCCAACCCCTCTGTATTTGCAATTTTATGAATCAGACAATATCTCCCAAGAAAAAATATATATAAAGTCGAAATATGTTTGATGTTTGTAAATTGTGTGGATTACATTCTAAACACAGAAGCAAGAAATCAACATGGATAAAGCACAAGTTATTATTGTTTCAAGGTAAATAAAGTGCTTTGATGAACCTTTAAAAGGAAAATGTAGATAGTGTTAGGTTTGGCTCATATTCTCAAATGAACTAAATGTGAACCAAACGAGACTCAACTAATGTGGAGCTTCCTAGAAACGTGGGATACGTTTGGAAGTTGAATGGTGGTGTTTTAGGGAGATTGAAGATTGAAGATTGATGAAGAACGGAAGAAACAAAGAACAACCCAAACCGCTGCCACGCCGCTGTGGCTTTGGCAGCGGTAGGGCAGCGGTAGTCAACCGCTGCCAATTCCGGCAGCGCAATGGCAGCGGTTCCTTGTCCAGTGAAAAAGCATTGTGGGTGTCACAGCGGTACCGGCAGCGGTCGTGGTGACAGCGGCCAGATTTGTTTCAGCGTATGGATCGCGGTTTTTTGAGTGATATAATTTAAGATGACTTGTAACGGTTTAGGAAGCGGGTGTACAACTGTGACCCGAATCGTAGTCAATCATAAGCATACGTGAAACGGGAAATCTTCAGCGGAAAAGGAAGTAGTTTGTTTCTGGAAGTTCTTGTGCTTGAAGGAAAATGATTTACTCCCTACAAGAAGACTTGTCATAAAAGGAAATAGTATTTATGTGGAACAAGTAAGTCTTGTACGTTTAGGAGTAGGATTTCATTTTATCTTAAACTCCCTGTAACTAGTATAAATAGAACCTTGTAATTAGGTTGAAAGCGTGAGTTAAACAACATGTAACATCAGAGAGTGTGGTGAGATCCGGGGAGACCCAAGAGAATATCTGGGGAGGGATCTAAGGTAATATCGATGGATCTAGTTAGAGATCCGTGGGTGATATTTAAGGGAGACCTAGGGGATATTGTGGGGTTCTTGGTGAGGATCTTGTGAGTGGAGTTTGGGTTAAGTGTGAGAGAGAATCCTGAAGTATATGGTTGTAACAATTTATCATATAGTGGAACTTTCTCTGTCGTCCTGACGGCCCGTGGTTTTTTACCCGTTTTGAGTTTTCCACGTATATCTTGTGTTGTAATTGTTTTATTCTCTCTCATCTATTTTTCTGCTTATTGACGTTATTATTTGCTATGAGTTATGTGTGTATATTAGGCACGGTGATTCCGCGTTCATCAGTTTATAGAGGATTATCCCCAACAAATAGAAATAAACCGAAAACAAAAACAGAAAACAGAAAACGAAAACGTTACCGAACGGGTCCTAATTTACCCTAACAATTTGTACTTGGAAAAAACTGTGCTTCTGCAAAATGTTTTTTTGAATTAAACAATTTGTTTCAGGTTTAATAATATTACAAGATTGGAAAAAATGAACTCGAAAACACAACAAACAAACAAAAAAACCGGTAATGTAATTTTAAATGTGTAAAGTTGTCACACAATTAACTTAGGTTTACTATATGATTCCGCAATTAACTCAAGTCAACTCTATAATTCCTACATTATTAGACTAACCACCTAGAATCATGTATATGCTATAATTATGTTAGTTTTCCTTATTTGATATTACTAGGCTTCTAGGGTTTTCAATATTCTGCACATATGTATAGCAATGTAATAATGTAATATTTCAATCAAACAATATATTTCTACATGGTATCACAGCCACTTTCTTTCTAACGAAAAACCTAAAAAAAATAAATTCTGATCCCATCTTCTACATATTGCAATGGCCGGTGTTGCCTCCTCCTCCTCCTCTTCCTCTTCCTCTTCTTCTTCGACTCCATCCCTATCTGACCCTACTCTATCCAACTTCTCAAACTCACATAATCTAAGTATCCCTTATGGACTGCTATATTGAGTACAAAGTCCATCGAAGTAGTTTAATTTGAGTTTTGTAAAATTTAAAATCTGAATTTTGTAAATTATGAAGTTACTATCCTACAAATTACGCAAAAAAGTCCCCATTTTCTGTCATAGTTCAATTTGTTAATACAATTTTTGCATTTTTTTATTAATTCTAATCAGAACTTTTTATTTAGTACTTTTTGCTGTTCAAATTAAAATAGTGTTTGAAGAGTGCATCATGTGGTGAAAAACGATAGCATAAAGTTTCAATCAATAAAGTTTTTTCTGCAGGATCAAGTCCTTTAATTTTTAAACTTTTGACTGGATTCCGCACATTTATCAAAAAAGTTTGATCTATCATCTGCGACTCTGTCATGGAATTTTGGTTTTTATTAATGATCTATCCACATTACAATTATTGTACTCGACAGGAAAGTTTTATTCATATATATATATATATATATTGCAAAAATGTATGAAGTGGTGGGATATTTGCTTTTGTGCGAATTGGCGGGTGAAAGATTGGTTAGATGGTTGGGTTGGGCTTTGCCCTGCTCCGAATCAGAAAAGAGTGTGGTGTTCTTTGTTCTTTGCGATCGTGTGGACCATTTGGGAATCAAGGAATAATTTGATTTTTGAAGGTAAAGAACAGTTTGTTGATCTGGCTGCTGATTTAGTGAAGTTTAGAATTGTTTGGTGGTTCAAACATTTAGGGAACGGATCCAAGGATGATGTCGAGTCGCTTATTCGCAATGTTAGTGTTCTTTGTGTTGACAACAAGAAGCTGAAGAGATCCAAAGTGGCTGACTGGTGTCCGCCGGAAGCGGATGTCCTGAAATTTAATGTTGACGGCTCTTCTAGGGGTAAACCGGGTCCGTCTGGTATTGGAGGCGTGCTTCGGGACTCGTATGGGAAAGTGATTTGCCTCTTCTCGTCTTTTTTTGGGGTTTTGGATTCGAATGTCGCTGAGTTGATGGCCATTAAAAAAGCTGTTGAGCTGTGTTGGGCCACGCCAACCTTGAGGGGCCGTGACATTTTTGTGGTGAGCGACTCTAAGGTGGCGGTGGCTTGGGTGAATAAGGGGGAGTTCGGAAATGTTGAGCACTTGCAAATGGTTTACGACATCCGTAGCATTCTGTTAGAAGCGGAGAACATCAAGGTTATTTTTGATTTGAGAATTTTTAACTCTTTTGCGGATAGCTTGGCGAAGATGGGATCTAGCAACCAAGGGAATTTTGTCGAATGGGGTGACTTGGGATAATGGGTCCTCTGTGTTTGGTGGCGTTGTTTTTTGGGGGCTGTCCTCAGGGGTTTGGTAGTTTTTGCTTGTTTTTTCTGGTGCTTTTGCTCTGTCAAAATTTAGGGACAGGGGCTGTTTTCTGCCCTTGTCGCTGGTTTTTGAGAGGTGCTTTGCGTTTTCCTTCTGTGCCTGTTTGTGTTTCGTTTGGCTTTGGCCTTCAATAAAGTTTTACTTTTCAAAAAAAAAATATATATATATTGTTTTTCAGAAAAATATTTGCTTATAAATTTCTTTATAAAACAAAGGGCAAATTGCACTGAACCCCTTAAGGTTTGGGCAAGTTACACTTAACTGGAAGTGTTTTGTTATTATACACTAACACCCCCAAGACTTAAATTTAACTTTATAAATACCTAAAATGCCCATAGTTATATTATTTTATACTTTTTTTAACCTTTTAACCAAAAACTTTATAAACTTTAATAAAATAAAATAAAATAATTAAATAAAAGATATGATTCATTAAATAAATTAATGGTTTACAAAAAAAAAAAATTAAATAAATACTTTTAAAATAATTAAATAAATAAATAGTTTTAAAAAATAAAATAAATAAATAGTTTTAAAAATTAAATAAATAAAGGGTTTAAAAAATCAATAAATAAATGAAAAAAAATAAGAACATTAATTTTTTTTTTTAAGCATATCCATTAATAGGGACAAAAAAAGCTCTAAATATCCAAGCTTTTACGTTAAGGATGATAGTGAGAGAAGCTTCAAGGTTCTCAATACTGGGAGTCTTCTTGCCTTCTTCAATCACTTCCTTCAATGTTAGGAACCTTGAACCTTCTCTCACCATCATCCTTACCATAAAAGTTTGGATATTTAGAGTTTTTCTTGTCTCTATTAATAGATATCATTTAAAAAAGAATTAATGTTTTTAATTTTTTTTTCATTTATTTATTTATTTAAACTATTTACTTAATTGATTTTCTTAAAACTATTTATTTATTTAATTTTTTAATTATTTATTTATTTAATTTTTTAAACTATTTATTTATTTATTTTTTGTAAACTATTTATTTATTTAATTTTTGTAAACTATTTATTTATTTAATGAATCATATCTTTTATTTAATTTTTTTTATTTTATTAAAGTTTATAACGTTTTTGGTTAAAAGGTGAAAAAAAATAAAGTATAAAATAATATAACTAGGGGCATTTTAGGTATTTTTAAAGTCAAATTTATGTCTTGGGTATGTTAGTGTATAATAACAAAACTTTTCCAGCTAAGTGTAACTAGTCGAAACCTTAAGGGGTTCAGTGCAATTTGCCCTAAAACAAATATTAAACCAATCCCAACCTTATTAGTTATATTAACATAGCTAGGGGTGGAGCCAGGATTTAGGCTTTAGGGGGGGCAAAACAAAAATTAATATTGTAGGTCATGCAATCTTCAAATAATATCAATAGGAATCCTGAACAAGAAAAAGTGTGGAATCCCGCACCCAATAATTTTCAACAAAATACGATACCGTTCGGCGTTAAAAATAATGATACAAATAAATAAATAAAATAGACATTAACTAATTAAAATGTAACAAGTCTATTTTATATATAGAAAATTATTTATAACCAATTTCATCCCAATTTTCATTTCAATTACATAATTAAAGAGTATATGAGAAAACATATTTTATTTTATTGCAAAACATTTGCCTATTATTAACAGTATGCATAACTAAAAATAATATTTTAATAGTTCTTGGCTTATAAAATATAAATTTCAATAGTTTAAATATAATATCATTATACCATTGATATATTTAAATCTCAATTATTTACATACTTGTAACTTAATTTTATAATATTCATGTCAAACCAAATTAACTTATAATAATTTTGAACAAAATTTAAATAATAAACTAATAAAACAAAATTTATCAAAATCATATTAATAATTAACCTAACAAAATAAATAATATAGGTAGTCACTATAAGAATTCAATATTTACTTAGGGGGGTGTATTCAATTAGGATTCTTAGGGATATTTAAAGACATTATAAATCCCGGTGTATTCAATTAGGACATTTAAAGACTTTAAAAGAGTCTATATTAATCCAGTGGTATTCAATTAAGATTTCTATGGACTTTTAAAGAATCCTTCTAAATCTGAGTGTATTGAATTGAGACTTTAAAAATGTCTACAAGAATCGAGGTGTATTCAATTAGGATTAGATTTTAAAGGATTTTCTTAGGTCATGGATTTTGGTGGATTTTGGTGGACTTGATAGTGGGAAATATAAATATCAAATGTCATAATATGTCCGGCCTTCTCCCCAAAGATTTTGGTGGACTTTGCTCTCTCTCTCTCTCTCTCTCTCTCTCTCTCTCTCTCTCTCTCTCTCTCTCTCTCTCTCTCTCTCTCAAAACAGAAATGTGTTGCTTCTTCTCACTTCTTCTCTACTCAAATAATCATGATTGATAATCTTCCCTTGCTGATTTTTTTGACTGCAACCTTTTACCCAACAACACCAAAATAATAATAATAATAATAAATAAATAAAAACATTCCACTACCACGATTAGCACCCTTTTTTTTTTCTTGTGAGTTACACACACTGGTAAGTGACAACACATACAAGCAAAAACGATGATTTTTTTAAAAATATATATATATATATATTTGTCTATGTTTTGCCTTTTATACAGGTTCTATGCATTTAACTTACCTTTATTTTTATTTTTATTTTTTTATCTTCTTTTATTATTTTAATATACCACTTTAAAATTAAATTAGCTTAAACCCCAACTCATCTTGATGTAATTTATGTACATATTTAAGAGTTAGAATTTTTTTTTTTGAAAACAATAAATTCAATAACAAATTTTTAAATAATAATAAAGTTGATTGGACTTACCAGAGGGGTGTACATACAGTTTTTAAGGGGTGCAAATATCGTCACTCTTCTCCATTTATAATAGAAGTCAGAGATAACAAATCCATAAAAGTCTATGGATGTCTAAATAAATCCATAACAATCTGAGATAGATGTCTAAACAAATCCATAAAAGTCTGAGATAGATGTCTAAACAAATCAATGAAAATCCATGTGGATTTATAAAAGTCCGTAAAAATCCGTAAAAATCCATGAAAATCCGTCACTTAAAAAATGTCTTTAAATGTTCTTAAAAATTCTAATTGAATACACCCCTCTTAGTTTGTTCTAATCAAATCTAAAATATATATATTTTATATATAATACACACTAGATTAGGTAATAATATATGAAATAATAGAAAATTAAAATATTAAAATGGATTGATTTTGTTCCTATTTTCTTCATAATCAATAGAAGTATGGAAACAAAAATTATTAGTTAATTTATATTATTAAAATAATAAAGGGACAAGATAATATTATCACCTATTTTGTTTATATATCACATTTTATATAATTTTTTTTTTTGGTTTACATTTTAATTCTAATTATATGTATAATAGTTCTTTTTTTTAATTGGTTTGGGGGCCATGGCCCCGATGTAACCAACACCACAACAACCACCGCCGCCCCCCCGGGGGCACATCATCTTTGAACAAGGTTACATAGCTTTCCCCGGGCACATCGTCTTTGAACAGAGCCACATAGCTTTATAATTCCATAGAAAATTACGAGAAAGATTTGTCATACTAGAGAAAATGATAACGATGGTTCATTTAAGTGGTGGGGTCCACACCAATACCAATAATAGTGGAAAATTCAATCAGATTTCAACCATGGTAATAGAGCCCATAAGGTTTTGGACACATCAGTTAATATATTTTATGTAATAATGTTTGAGTATTGACTAGTCAGTATATATATAAAATACTGACTCTATCAATGAGAGTATAGCACGTGGCCCAATTTATAAGATAAATGTTAAAAGTAAAAGAAAAATGGTCACGTGTTATACTTCTATTGATGGGGTCAGTATTTTAAATACTGACCGGTTAGTATCTAAGCATTATTCTATTTTTTTTTTTGGTTTACATTTTAATTCTAATTATATGTATAATAGTTCTTTTTTTTAATTGGTTTGGGGGCCATGGCCCCGATGTAACCAACACCACAACAACCACCGCCGCCCCCCCGGGGGCACATCATCTTTGAACAAAGTTACATAGCTTTCCCCGGGCACATCGTCTTTGAACAGAGCCACATAGCTTTATAATTCCATAGAAAATTACGAGAAAGATTTGTCATACTAGAGAAAATGATAACGATGGTTCCTTTAAGTGGTGGGGTCCACACCAATACCAATAATAGTGGAAAATTCAATCAGATTTCAACCATGGTAATAGAGCCCATAAGGTTTTGGAGACATCAATTAATATATTTTATGTAATAATGTTTGAGTATTGACTAGTCAGTATATATATAAAATACTGACTCTATCAATGAGAGTATAGCACGTGGCCCAATTTATAAGATAAATGTTAAAAGTAAAAGAAAAAAGGTCACGTGTTATACTTCTATTGATGGGGTCAGTATTTTAAATACTGACCGGTTAGTATCTAAGCATTATTCTATTTTTTTTTTTTGGTTTACATTTTAATTCTAATTATATGTATAATAGTTCTTTTTTTTAATTGGTTTGGGGGCCATGGCCCCGATGTAACCAACACCACAACAACCACCGCCGCCCCCCCGGGGGCACATCATCTTTGAACATAGTTACATAGCTTTCCCCGGGCACATCGTCTTTGAACAGAGCCACATAGCTTTATAATTCCATAGAAAATTACGAGAAAGATTTGTCATACTAGAGAAAATGATAACGATGGTTCATTTAAGTGGTGGGGTCCACACCAATACCAATAATAGTGGAAAATTCAATCAGATTTCAACCATGGTAATAGAGCCCATAAGGTTTTGGAGACATCAATTAATATATTTTATGTAATAATGTTTGAGTATTGACTAGTCAGTATATATATAAAATACTGACTCTATCAATGAGAGTATAGCACGTGGCCCAATTTATAAGATAAATGTTAAAAGTAAAAGAAAAAAGGTCACGTGTTATACTTCTATTGATGGGGTCAGTATTTTAAATACTGACCGGTTAGTATCTAAGCATTATTCTATTTTTTTTTTTGTTTACATTTTAATTCTAATTATATGTATAATAGTTCTTTTTTTTAATTGGTTTGGGGGCCATGGCCCCGATGTAACCAACACCACAACAACCACCGCCGCCCCCCCGGGGGCACATCATCTTTGAACAAAGTTACATAGCTTTCCCCGGGCACATCGTCTTTGAACAGAGCCACATAGCTTTATAATTCCATAGAAAATTACGAGAAAGATTTGTCATACCAGAGAAAATGATAACGATGGTTCATTTAAGTGGTGGGGTCCACACCAATACCAATAATAGTGGAAAATTCAATCAGATTTCAACCATGGTAATAGAGCCCATAAGGTTTTGGAGACATCAGTTAATATATTTTATGTAATAATGTTTGAGTATTGACTAGTCAGTATATATATAAAATACTGACTCTATCAATGAGAGTATAGCACGTGGCCTAATTTATAAGATAAATGTTAAAAGTAAAAGAAAAAAGGTCACGTGTTATACTTCTATTGATGGGGTCAGTATTTTAAATACTGACCGGTTAGTATCTAAGCATTGTTCTATTTTTTTTTTTTTGGTTTACATTTTAATTCTAATTATATGTATAATAGTTCTTTTTTTTAATTGGTTTGGGGGCCATGGCCCCGATGTAACCAACACCACAACAACCACCGCCGCCCCCCCGGGGGCACATCATCTTTGAACAAAGTTACATAGCTTTCCCCGGGCACATCGTCTTTGAACAGAGCCACATAGCTTTATAATTCCATAGAAAATTACGAGAAAGATTTGTCATACTAGAGAAAATGATAACGATGGTTCATTTAAGTGGTGGGGTCCACACCAATACCAATAATAGTGGAAAATTCAATCAGATTTCAACCATGGTAATAGAGCCCATAAGGTTTTGGAGACATCAGTTAATATATTTTATGTAATAATGTTTGAGTATTGACTAGTCAGTATATATATAAAATACTGACTCTATCAATGAGAGTATAGCACGTGGCCCAATTTATAAGATAAATGTTAAAAGTAAAAGAAAAAAAGTCACGTGTTATACTTCTATTGATGGGGTCAGTATTTTAAATACTGACCGGTTAGTATCTAAGCATTATTCTATTTTATGATAGTTTGCAGTCCACCCTAGACAAAAATAACTGTCAGTTAATTCTCTGGTTGTACAAACGGCGGAGAGGTTAGTGTTAGATTTGGATAAAGTTTTTTTCGAGTGTAACCAGTAATTTGTTCCTTTAATTATTGCTACTTACTCATTTAAATAAAGGTAATGGAACCCACACGGTTTTAGAAAATCAACGAGAGAGGAGAATCACCCTCTACTTTTTTTGCTGTCGGTGCCACTACAAATTATAATGACTTGGGTTGCTTTGTGGGGTACTCCACACCGCCCTACACGAGAAAAAACAAAACTTTAAATCAATGACTTTATTGAAATTTCTTTCTTTCTTTCTCTCTTTCGGCATAATTCAAAGTATTTTGCAATTTTCAAAAACAATGTTGTAGGCAAACTTTATTGAAAATGGGGTGGAGTCCACAAACAGTTTGGAAATTACAATCAAACAAACTTTTGGCACATGCATTCTTCATTAATTAATTATTTAGACACACATTTTCATTTGAACAGTAAAAAGTAAATGTTGATGGTAAAAAGTAAAGGTTTGGTTTAGTGCAATTGTCCCTAAATAATTCCATGTGATTCAAGAAGACTCCTGTTACTTGTGGAGTCTACCCACGGTGTTTACTTTACAAAGAAGAAGCAAAACATTAAAGTATCCATGTCTTTTCTTATAATTTCTTTCTTACTTTTGTTTCAAAGTATTGGAAATTTCCATGAAATGCAATCAATTTATCAAAGCATCAAATCCTTGCAAAATTGAAAAGAGAAAATGAGATTCCAAAGTTTGTGAAATTTTGCAAAAGCTTATAATTTGTATTTTATTATGAGTACGACAAATTTATTGTGAGTATTGCTCTCACAAAAAAATCTAAATATGTTCATTTGATTGTCAAATTCAATTGTGTAGTGTCATTTTGATGATAATAAATTATCTCATGTATTTTGGATGGCGTTACAATCTCTTTGGTTGCCCGTGTCGTCCACACAAGAAGAACAAAAATATTAAAACAATATATACCGTGTTTCTTTTTTGTTATATCTTTTTAATTTTTTAATTTTTTTTACAGTAAATAAAAAGTTTTAAATATATACAAAAATTACTTTTACTAATTATCAAAAATCAAGAGAGGGCAGTATTTGCAAAAATATTCAGAAAATTTAGTGAGAGGAAGATCAAATAAAAATACAAGTTTAATCTTCAACAAAATGGGTTCTTAAAAAAAAAAAAAAAAACAAATGGGGATCTTAATATTCATGAGTTGTGTAAAAACCAAATGGGGGTCTTTAATATTGATCATGAGTTTGGTAAAATAGTTCAATAGTTAAATAGAACATTTGAGAGTGGAAATTGTGGGTTTTGTCACTTTTTTGAGTTGGTGTTTAATGACTATCACCACCTTAATTTTTGAACCCACGTTTGAGAAGTGCTAAATAAATAAAGTGAGGGATAAATATAACTCGTAAGATTGGGACTGGTTTAATATATATTTCTTTTAGAAAGAAACCAAAAATGTTGGCGATTTTCCACAAGGCTTTTGCTCACCCACCAGAGGAGCTCAACAGTCCAGCTTCTGAAAAACCTTCAAAAAAACCTAAACTGAAGACACTTTCAGAGACTTCCTCTCTCATCACCAATGGTAATTTCATAGGCAGTAATAGAAAATTTATAATTTCATAGAAAATTACCAGAACAATTTGTCTAGAGAAAATGATAACGATGGTTCATTTCAGTAGTAGTGGAGTCCACACCAATAGGCAGTAATTATGGAAAATTTAATCAGATTTCAACCCTGGCAATGGAGCCCACACTGTTATCGAAAATGGATTTGTATTTACTTATTTAATTTTTTTCCTAATTTTTTAAAGCTTGTGATTGATTATTGATAAAGTAGCAGTGAATCAAAAAACGGGTGTTCGGTTCCATTCGCATGCCTTATTCAGTTCAAATCGGTTTTCAGTTCATATCGGTTTTGGATATCCCAACCGTTTTGAACCAATGAACCATATATATAAGTTTTAAAAAAAAGCCCCTAACCCTATTACATCTTTCAGCCCCTGTTACATCTTTCAGCCTAAACTCTCAGCCGCTCTCTCACCTGACATTCTGACAACCTCTATTCTCTTAGCCGTGTCTCTTGTTTCATCTCCTTCATCTCCCTCCGGCGATCTCTTTCATCTCCTTCAACCTCTATTCTCAGCCGATCTCTTTCATCTCCTCCCTCCGGCGACTTAATCTCCATCGGAAAGTCTCTCTTCAACCAAGGTTTGTCTTCTTATCTATCCAACCAAGTAAACACTGATTTTTATCTCTATTATTCTTTATTTACTTTGTTAAAGATATATATTTGGCTGCAGCTCATCTCACCCACATACCAAACGTTAGATCATACTGAGGTAGTATCAGTATGATGTTAGTATGCGGATCGAAGAATTTCATCAGTCTCACCATTGATATGTTACCACTTGAATATATTTTGTTAACATATATGTAGGTATCAGTTTATTATTAAGGTTTATAGTGAGACATTAGACATGAAGCTGAAACTGATGTGCTAACTTTTGGGAATTGTAAACAATGTATAACCCATGTGCAGGAGAGTATTCTCCATGCATTCTCCATGCATTGTTTGTTATAATTGCAGTTTCTAGGCTGAAGGCGTAGATATATGATTCAAATCTTTTGAAAAGCTGTGTTTTGAGGATGTTGTGACAAAAAAATGAGGCTTCCCAAAGCCTTTTGCTTTGATCCAGTTGGAAGCCCCTCATCTTTGTTTTCAAGGAGGTTATTTATAGAGTTTGTATATGTTTTGCATGTATGTGCGTTGTACGCATCATTATGTGTTATGTCGTCCGAGTGTGTATATTCCACCGAATATGGTCAAATATGGGTCCAACAATTGCCCTTCAAGTTCTCAGCTTTGGAAGTCTTTTGTAATGGAGTTGGGGACTTGTCTAATTTTATATTATTCCGGGTAAATTTACCTCGGTGTTGAATATGGGTGCTTTGATTATTATTAAAGTCTTATTATAGCCTTGATATGTTTATTCGAAGGGCATCCCTTCGGAGATTCCTTTCTGAGGTAATTTGATTCCGTAGAATTTTTTGGGGACTTTGTCCCTTCAAATGTTCCTTTCGGAATTAATTTGGTTCCGTAAAACTTATGAAACACAAAGGTCGGAATCAAATCCTACCGTTGATTTTATTATTATTTTTATTATTATTTTATTGCACTAGGGGCGCTTCGGTGCCCCATTTCGGAGGCTTTTAATTTTCGCACTGGGCATGCTTCGGTGCTCCATTTTGGAGGCTTTTAATTTTCGCACTGGGCGTGCTTCGGCGCTCCATTTCAGAGGCTTTTAATTTTCGCACTGGGCATGCTTCGGTGCTCCATTTTAGAGGCTTTTAATTTTTGCACTGGGTGAGCTTCGGCGCTCCATTTCGGAGGCTTTGAATTTTCGCACTAAATGTGCTTCGATGCCCCATTTCGGGGGCATTATTGCTCCCGCTCGTGGAGTCTTATTTTTTTCATGCTCGGTGCTGTCTCAGGGTCATAGCCCTCGGTGACTAAATTGCTCCTGTTCATGGACTTGCTTTTTGCACGCTCGGTGCTATCTTGGGGTCGTAGCCCTCCGAAACTAAATTGCTCCTATTCATGGAGACTTATAGTTGCATGCTTGGTGCACCTGGGGACGTAGCCCTCGAAGACTAAATTGCTTCTGCTCGTGGAGGCTTGCTTTTTTGCATGCTAGGTGCTATCTCAGGGTCTTAGCCCTCAGAGACTGAGTTGCTCCTGCTCATGGAGACTTGATTTTTGCACGCTTGGTGCTGTCTCAAGGTCCTAGCCCTCGGAGACTAAATTGCTCCCACTCGTGGAGACTTGTAGTTGCACGCTTGGTGCAGTCTCGGGGACGTAGCCCTCGGAGACTCAGTTGCTCCCGCTTGTGGAGACTTGTAGTTGCACGCTTGGTGCTGTCCTGGGGTCGTAGCCCTCAGAGATTGAATTGCTCCTGCTCGTGGAGTCTTATTTTTGCACACTTGGTGTAGTCTCGGGGTCTTGACCCTCGGAGACTCAATTGCTCCCAATCGTGGAGTCTTAATTCTTCGGTGGCGCTTCCGGGGACTCTACTTTGATTCTTCGGTTTTGTGGCTCTTCCGGGGACTTTGCCTTCAGGAATCTTCAGTTTCGTGGAACTTACGGGGACTCTACCCTGGGGAATCTTCGGTTCTATGGCACTTCCAGCGACTCTACCCCAGGGAATCTTTGATTTGGTGGTGCTTCCGGGGAATCTTCAATTCTGTGACGCTTCCGAGGACTGTGCCCCGGGGAATCTTCGGTTTCGTAGAACTTGGCGAATATTTCAGTTGGTTCCGTAGAGATTGTATATACAAAATATTACAAATATATATATATATATTCAATAATCAAAGAAAGTTGGCGATGATACCTTTTTCTGATGTTCGGCTGACATCGGCCAATTAAGCAAAGTTGTAGATCAGAGGATTCCGGTCCAGATTGTGGTAGTGGTGTCGGCCCACTCTTCGGTTGATCGAACGGTGATCCTTCTTCAAACTTCGACCGCGGTTTTGATTGCTTTTCGGTTTCATCGGTCGTCAACCAAGAAGGGAAAGTTGTAGATCGGATGATTCTGGTCTAGATGGTGGTGGTGGTAGTGTCGGCCCACTCTTTGGTTGACCAGACAATGACTATTCTCCGAACTTCAATGGCGGTTTTGACTACTTTCTGGTGGTCATCGATCGCTGATCAAGAAAGGAAAGATGTAGATCGGAGGATTCCGGTCCAGATGGTGGTGGTGGTGTCGGCCCACTCTCCGGTTGACCGGACGGTGACCTTTCTTCAAACTTCGACGGTGGTTTTGACTGCTTTCCGATGGTCATCAGTCGTCGGCCAAGAAGGGAAAGTTGTAGATTGGAGGACTCTGATCTAGATGGTGGTGGTGGTGGTTTCGGCCCATTCTCTGACTGACCGGACGGTTGTTTTTTAAGCTTCGATGGCCGGTTTGACGCCTTTCCGACGATTGAATGGTGGTGGTCATCGGTCGCTGGACAAGAAGGGAAAGTTGTAGATCGGAGGATTCCGGTCCAGATAGTGGTGGTGGTGTCAGCCCACTCTCCGGTTGACCGACGACTGTTCTTCAAGCTTTGCTGGCCGATTTGATGCCTTTCTGGCGATCAGCTGGTGGCGGTCTGGGCGGCTCTTCCACGGCTCATTTGTGAGTTATGACTTGTTCACTAGGGTTCCTCGAAGTTGAGTTCTGGAACCCCCTCCTTCTAGCGTAAGAGTTTGTATATGCACACACACATATTGTTTTCTTTTCAAGGAGGTTATTTATAGAGTTTGTATATGTCTTGCACAACTACACACACACACTCTTTGTTTTCTTTTCAAGGAGTTTATTTATAGAGTTTGTATGTCTTAAGGAGGTTATTTATAGAGTTTGTATATGCATACACGCACACACACACTCTTTGTTTTCAAGGAGGTTATTTATAGAGTTTGTATACACACACAGTTTTCAAGGAGGTTATTTATGTATGTACACACACACACACACACACACACTCTTACTCTTTGTTTCAGTTATTTATAGAGTTTGTATGTTTTAAGGAGGTTATTTATAGAGTTTGTATATGCACACACTCACACACACACTCTTTGTTTCAGTTATTTATAGAGTTTGTATGTTTTAAAGAGGTTATTTATAGAGTTTGTATATGCACACACGCACACACACACTCTTTGTTTTCAAGGAGGTTATTTATAGAGTTTGTATACACACACAGTTTTCAAGGAGGTTATTTATGTATGTACACACACACACACACACACACTCTTTGTTTTAGTTATTTATAGAGTTTGTATATGTCTTGCATGTATGTGCATTGTACGCATCCACACACACTCTTTGTTTTCAAGGAGGTTATTTATAGAGTTTGTATACACACATAGTTTTCAAGGAGGTTATTTATGTATGTACACACACACACACACACTCTTTGTTTTCAAGGAGGTTATTTATAGAGTTTGTATATGTCTTGCATGTATGTGCGTTGTACGCATCCACACACACTCTTTGTTTTCAAGGAGGTTATTTACACACACACACACTCACTCTTTGTTTTCAAGGAGGTTATTTATAGAGTTTGTATATATCTTGCATGTATGTACACACACACTCTTTGTTTTCAAGGAGGTTATTTATAGAGTTTGTATATGTCTTGCATGTATGTGCGTTGTACGCATCATTATGTGTTATGTCGTCCAAGTGTGTATATTCCACCGAATGTGGTCAAATATGGGTCCAACAGAGGATGTATTCGTATTGATATTTTTATATTATGCTAGCTCCTCAGTATGACAGTATCACATTACATGTTTTATCATTCTTTGCACAAATGATTTATTTATATATTTAGAGAGAAAAAAAAGTCCCAGTTGAACATGAACAGATTGGAGTTGTGAAATTTTGAGAGATTGAACAGATAGGAGCTATGAACTGAAATGAAATGATAAGCCCAGATAGGAACCAAAATGAATAGATAGGCCCATTAGGCCCAAAACCAAAATGAATTGAACCGAACCGATCAAAATCAGTTCTGTTGGTAACCGAAATATTTTCGGTTCAGTTTGGTTTTCCCCAAAACTGAATAGAACCTTGCCCACCCCTAATTACACATGTCAGCTCAGTAGAGGATCCAAATTCATTATTATTATTATTATTATTATTATTATTATTATTTGAAATAAATTTGGGAGTTATTTGATTATAATCCAATTAATATTCTTTGCGTTAATGATGTTATAAATATGGAACCCACTTTCTCCACATTCGTATGATATTGTCCTCTTTGGACCTAAGCCTGCACGGATTTACTTTTAGGTCTTTACGGTGTCATACCAATGGAGGTTGTTCCCCTTCTATACTTATATACCCTTGATCATCCTCATGTTTAGCAAATGTGGGACTTTGGTCGTACACCTAACAAATGACATGATGATACCTTGCTTGGATGATATTGTTTTTGCTTTCCTTAATATGGAGGATTAGCATCTAGTTTTTTTTTTTTTTTTTTTTTTTTTTTTTTTTTTTTTTTTCTTGCACTAGGATTAACATCTAGTTGTTCTATAAATATCAACTACTTCTCATATATAATTAGTATTCAATAATTCACTACATCTCTCTTGTTCTCTATAAAAACAATCCTTGAAGACAAAAGTTTCATCCAAGAAAACATTCAACTAGGAATTTCTTAACATTTACTGAATGTGATGTCTCAACAGATAGCATATCTAAATGTTTATAATTTTTTTATTTTATTTTTTTTTGTCTTCAGACTCATCAATTCAGACCAGCACAAGACATTTCAGGCCAGGTACATACCTCACCATCTTCACTAATTCTTTTATAATTGATGGTATAATCTAATGAGATATTATCAAAATATTCCCTCTAGTTTGTCATATTCTTTTAAGAATTCCGTTAAAAATTTAAAAACACAAAAGGGTAAATAGGTAAATTGGTAAAAAAAATCCCTTACCACTACCACTAAATCGATCCAACCCACCTCAACTTCACAAAGTTGGCGGAAAGCCTTCTCGATCGGCAAGCTCAAGCGAGAGATGATGAAGAGAGAATAAAATTGTGGAGATGGAGAGACGACGATGAGAGATGGAATGAGAGAGAGTTTTAGATAATAGATTTTTTTAATTTAAATTATTTTATATTATTCTTTGTAACTTAAGGGTAAAGCAATAATTTTATTACAAGGAGCAGGGTAAATGAGTCTTTTTGCTTTTAAAGTTAACATAATTTAATTGTAGGGGATAATGGGGGTATTTTGGCTATTAATAAAGTTACAGGGAAGAAAACGAGGAATATGGTAAATTTGAGGGAGATTTCAATAATATCGCTAATATAATCCTCTTATCTGTTTCATTTTGAATTCATACATTACTTTTTAATTCATTATTTTACATTAATTGTACTTTATTGTTGTTCATATACTAGGAATACAAAATTTGGATGCAAAATTTTGATTCTAATTAGATTTGGGTTCAATACTACAAATTCTGACTAGATTTGGATTACTACAAATTCTTATTAGATTTGGATCTAGGATTATTAGATTTGGATTTAGGACTTCAGGTTCGGATTAGATGTGAATATAGAACTTTAGATTCTAAATAAATTACATGGCAAATTACATTAAAATGCCCTGACATTTGCTAAAATTACAAATCAAATCGCACTTTTTTTAAAATGAAAGATCAATACTCTTGATCAAACAGTTGACCGTTAAAGTTAAAAGTTGATTGGTAAATTTTTACTAAATGTCAAAATTACCCCTAAGAAACATATTTTATCAATTATTATAGGCCACCCAAAAAAATTTCTTGTTACATCCATATTAAAAAATTAAAAATATTAATTTACTCCATACACCTTTTAAAATTCCAAAACTATCCTTCAAATGTCTTTTTCTTTTTCTTTTTTTAATTTCTCATTACGCTCATTCTTCTCATTACACCCATTTTCTAGTTCTTTTTTTAATCGTACTTTATTTCTGTGATAGTTCAGATTTTATAG
This sequence comes from Acer campestre, assembly GCA_954870605.1. Lineage (NCBI taxonomy): Eukaryota > Viridiplantae > Streptophyta > Magnoliopsida > Sapindales > Sapindaceae > Acer > Acer campestre. The sequence continues at coordinate 39,846,660 of OX940801.1, forward strand.
GATTGTCTTAATGTTATTTTAATTCAATATTATTTTAAACATTTAATTCAATATTAAATAATCATATGTCAACAAAATTGTTTCATTATTAAATGCCATGGTATTTAAAAATAAAAAATTTTGTTAAAATATGAGTGTAGCAAGATATTTTTTGGATGGCACCCATTATTATAATCATTAGAAATTAGAAATTAAAAAAATCAGATAATAAAAAAAAAACCAGAAAATAAATGATAAACACTTCTTCGTCATCAAACATCCATCTGCATTTTTTAGCAAAAAAATAAAAATAATTCATCTGCATTTCATTCGCTGCACCTTTTTTTTAGAATTCAAAAGTGCATAAAATTGTCAAATTAGTGAAATTTGCATCAACTAAATTTGGTAAAATGATAAGAGAAATGTACAATTTTCTAAATCTACTAACCCACCTTAAAAAAAAAATCTACTAACTTACAACAAAAACAACTAATTATGTCCACCTTTGAATCCTCGAGTTGCTAATCTTCAAGTTCTCTTGTGTTCTTGACTATATATTTTACTCTTTCATACAAGTGATCAGCATGTTCTACGAAAAACTTTAATACCAATTTTTCATGGTACTCTGCACATCTTATAGGCATCCAGTTCTTCTTCCCTCTGTTTCACTTCTCTCACTCAAATCATCAAACACCTTGTAAGCGCTCACAGAGTCTCTCTCTACAGACCCACACAAACCCTGATACTTCGCTTAAATTTAGACACATAATTGATAAAAATATTTCAACACCACTGATTCAACTTCACCAAATACACATCACTTAAGAAAAAAAAAAGATGGAGTGAAATTCCTCCTCCATTGTTGTTTCCCTTCCACCGAAAACGAAGTCACTGAAAACACCCACAACAGTTGGATTCAACCCCTCTTCATAGTCTTCAAAAGCGTTAACTTCTTCCCGCAACAACGACATTTTGTTTAGGTTTATGGATTCTCTTATGGTTGCCATGGATGAGAGAGAACAAGAAAAATAAAGAAGATTCCGTGATTGTTGTTGAAATAGAATTAGAGAAACAGACGATGAACTAGAATTTGTACTTTAAATTATTATTATTATTTTTTATTTTTTATACTTCTTACCCTTATTACCCTTATTATGCTGAATTTTTTTTAAGAGAGTTTCTTCTTACAATCCATAAATTATCTATTTACGCTATAATTTAATTTTTTTATTAATAACAATTTTAACCTAAATTAAAATTACTGAACAAGACAAAAAAAAATTAAAGGATACTCCAAACTAATTAAATTATTAAAAAAAATAAATTATCTCTCCTAAATCATTAGATTAAATATTATGTATTAAACTCTCTTTCTCATAAATATGTTATCACTATATTAAACACTTTCTCCTAATTACTCTCTCTCTCTCTCTCTCTCTCTCTCTCTCTCTCTCTCTCTCTCTCTATTTAAAAAAAATCATATCTCCATACTTTCTCAATTAATCTCTTATTAATAGTTAAAAAAAAAAAAAAAAACTTATAAATATTTTGGTATTTTATTAATAGTAATAAATATATATATATATATTATATTAAAAAGTCAATACAAATAATTTTTTTTATAAAAAAAAAAAAAATAGATATATGAAAACTTGATTTGTTGTAACTTGATTCGATTAAACTCAGAATTTCTAAGACTAATGAAAGAATTAAAGTTCTCCAGGCAATCACATACCTACAAAAGTAACAAAAAACATTTTCATATTTCGATTTTTTTTTTTTTTGAAAAACAGGGCACTTGTTTTTTGAGTTTTTTTTTTTTAATTTTTAATATATATATATATATATATATATACGGTTCCTAAAAATCAAGCTTATTTGTAGTTTTTTTTTTCCTTAACCATTAGTCTTGCTTAAGAAAGAATGGAGATAGAAAGGTAGAGATATGTATTGGAGGAGAGAGAGTTTAATATGGTAATTAAAAATTTAGAAGAAAATATTTAATATGTAATATTTAATCTAATTAATGATTTAGGAAAGATAATTTCTTTTTTTAATAATTTAATTCAAAAAAGATTACTCATCGGATGAATCCAAAGGCTACGATGGTTCGTCCTAACTTGTATTAAAATAAAATGGAGTATCCTTAGAAATTTATTTTTTAAAATAGAGTGTCTTTATAATAGAGTGCCAAAAGATAAAAAAGATAATCTTGGAACAAAATGAAGTGTCTTTAGATTTTTTTTAAATTTAAATTTTGAGAATTGAGTGTCTTTAGAAAAAATGTGTAAAAAGAAAATATTAGATTATCAAAAGAAGCTCTCTTTTTTTAAAAGTAAAATGACCTTATTACCCTTAGTAAGAAAAAAAAGAAGCCAAGTTAACTCTAATGGTCGACATTTGGTCAAGGATACTAATTTGTCATTTTCCTAAAAGTGCGACATAGTTGCAATTTTAACAAAGGTGTGGGTGCTTTAGTTCAATTTTCCGTAAATTAAATTAAGAGTTTTAGGTATAGGGGTTTGTTTGCGATGAAATTTCAAATATAAATTCTATATATAGATTTGTTGAGAGTATAACTATTACAAAATAGATTTTTTTAACAAAAAGTTTAAAGTTGTTTGGTTGTCAAATAATAAAGTACTTTTGAATTGATAGATTGTTTCGTGATATATTTATACAAACACTTTCAACAAAAAAAGGAGAATTATAAATAATCATCTGACTTTTGATTAAATGTCAAATCAAACCCTCTAATTTGAACTTTGAACAATCAGTAAAAAGCCCCTACTATTAGTTAACATTTAGTTGACTTTACACAGTGTATATATATATATATATCAAATATTACAATTTAAATAATTATAAACATAATATAAAAATGAAAACGTAATAAAAATATATACTAATAATAATAAAATCAATTTCATACAAAAATAGTTTTCTATTTTTTAAAATAAATTTTTTGTTTAAATTTTATAATGATTTTATTGCTTTGTTATAATATATTTTTATATATTTAATTTCCATTAAAATAATTTTTTTATTTTTTATTTTCTAACATATTTTTAGTATTTTTATTTTTATTTTTATTTTTTTAGTTTAATTATAGAAAAAACCACATAAATAATTATATTTCATTAGATTTAATTAAAGTCAACTAACAGTCAACTAATGGTAGGGGGTTTTTGCATATTGTTCAAACCAGAGGGTTTTATTTGGCCTTTGACCAAAAGTCAGGGAATTATTTACAATTCTCCCATTTTATAACTTTTAGTCTTTTACAAAATAGATTTTTTTTAACAAAAAGCTTTTTTTTTTTTTGGTTGTCAAATATTAAAGTACTTTTAAATTGATAGATTGTTTGGTGATATACTTAGAGCATCTCCAATACAAATATGCATTTTTGAGTTTCCAAATAGTGTCACATTAGCATTTTTAGGGTTAATTGCACTAACTTACCCTTAGTTTAGCAAATATAATAAGATTTTAAAAAGAAACCTAATATTAACACAAACTCCCCTTTCCACCAAGTCAATCTGTTATCTTTAACAGTTGATTAACCTTGACCTTTAGAAAGCCAAATATCCCCTTGCAACATCATCCTAAACATAAAATATTTTTTAATTAAAATTGAAAAAACATAAATAATAAAAAGATAATCTATCAACCGCCGACGGAAACATCCCCAGTTCGCGGAGCAGCCTCCTCTACGAACTGTTGGAAGTTGATCTCCTCCAGTAAAAGGAGATCATCAAAGATCTCTTGATTTTTTCGGCGATGGAGCTCCACCGCCGGTAAATTATCTTGTTTTGTTTTTTTTTTTTTAATTTTGATTTTTTGATTTTTAATTCAAAAATCTTTTATATTTTGGATGATGTGGCAAGGATATATTTGGATTTCTAAAGGTCAAGGTTAGTCAACCGTTAAAGATAACGGATTGACTTGGTGGAAAGGGGAGTTTGTGTTAATAATTAGGTATCTTTTTAAAATCTTGCTATATTTACTAAACTAAGGGTAAGTTAGTGCAATTAACCTGCATTTTTATTCATTATGGACCCACTTTTGAAATTTTTTTAGAGAAATGAATATTCACATCTCCAATGCAATTATCTAAAATCATAAATGCATCTATTTTATGACCAATCATAATAAATCATTTATTTCACTCTCTCTCCCCTTTTATTTTACAATTAAATAAGCTATAATATTATTGGTGGAAAGAATTAAAAATCTTAGCCCACATTTCTTGGAGAGTTTCTAGAATTAGAAGCTCAACTCCATGTTCTCTAACTTTTTTTTAGCTACATCATCTCCATATTGAAGTTAGATAATTGTATTTGAAAGAGTTTTTCTAAATTTTTTACTATCTATCATATGTGGCAGTCAATTTTTTCTAAATGCATATTTGCATTGGAGATGCTCTTATACAAACACTTTCGGTAGTAATAAATTACAAAAAAAAAAAAAAAAAAGGTATTTGAGAATTAAAAAAAAAAAAAAAAATCTTTGTATTAAAAAGAGATATGTTGAAATTTATGATATGCAATAAGGGTATTTGAGACAATTTATTTCTTTTTTTAAAAAAAAAAAAAAAAAAAAAAAAACTCAATTTTATTGTAATTAAATAAGTTACAAATTCTCTTCAAAAAAATGTTACAATTTTTTTTCATAGTAGAAAATATTTTATATGCCGGTGGTAAATCGGTTGTTTTGTACAATATTAATTTTAAATATTTATTTTCGATAAATTTAAAGGGACATTTTAGTTTTTGAATTGTTTTAAAGGTCTAGCTACAGTAAAGTAACTGCATAGTTGTTGGAGTGTAAATTAGATATTGGATTTTAATCCAAAGGTTCATAAAATTCAAATGTTTTAAAAATATAAATAAATAAATAAATAAAATAATTGTTTTTGATAACTAACTCAGTAACATTGTAATGTTAATAACAGCTTAACCAAACTCTTGTTTTACATGAAAATTCATTTTAGTGCAATTTCAAGTGTTGCGTCTCTTCGTTTATTGATCAAATTTCTCCCAACTTTTTATGGAGTATCAATTTGGTCCTTAAGGTCAAACTTTTGTCGGCCAACTTAACTTTCAAAGGGTAAACTGGTCAAATATTATAAAATAAAGAATAAATGTAAAAAATGTTGAAAAATAAAAATAGAAATTTACAGTAGAAATAAAGCACAAATGAAAATTTATTATACAATATAATAAATTAATTTAAGTAATATGAACTAAATTAAATTAAAATTTTGAAAAGAAATACTAAATTAAAGATAATACAATTTAAAATCATTTTAAGAAATTGAGAAAAAAAAAAAAGGGAGACGAAGGTGGCCTCTGGTGACTCTCGAAGTTGTTGAATCTCCCCCATTGGTAGGCATTCTCCTCTAGTGGAGGAGATCATCGTGACCGAAATTCTCCTCCACGGGGGGAAATTGTAGAGCTTGTGAATAAGATTGATATTGGAGAAAAAACAAGTAGAACTTCTTTAACATTGTTTGAAAAATGTAGAGACTAGATTGATATTGGAAAAAACAAATTAGGGTCTATTAGAATTAATTTGGATCCTCTGCTGATTTAATCTTTTTCCTGACCTCACCTAATCTTATGACACATAAGTATTACAATGAATGTGTGGTTAAGATGTAATTGATTTTCACAACCACTTTATCAACAACCAATCACATGCTTTAAAAATGTTAAGAAAAAGATCAAATCAGTATGGGATTTAAATCCCTAATATTTACTCGAAAATGGAAAAGCTACAAATTACTTGGAATTAAAAAAAAAATGTAGGGCATAGTTGGTAATTTTCATAATCTTTATTATTAGTAAGAAAATTTAAGATACGAGCTACTGTCAATATTCAAACAATCAATAGTTATTAGTTATTAGTTATTAGTTTTAATCATATCAAATAAAAATATCAAACAATCAATAGTTAGAAGATTATAAATGTCAAATTGTCAAATTATTCATTTTCATATGTTTTTCTTAAAAAATAAACCAACTTTAACACTCGTATCAAAAGTACGGAAAAATAATAAAACAACAACCATTCAACCAACATGTCATTCAAGCTACAATTTCAAATACTAAAAGAGGTCATTAATTTACATATGCTCCCAAAGCTCTTTTTAAGGGTTTTTTTTTTTTTTTTTTTTTTTTTTTCTGAGAAATAAATTGTCTTCAACACTTTTAATATATTGTACAAATTCAAACATATCCTTATTTCTCCCCTTTTGGATACAAAACTCTATTTTATTTCTCAAACGCTAATTTTTTTTTTTTTTTTTTTTTAATTTATTACTATCAAAAGTTCATATATATTGTCAAAACATCTAACCAATTCCCCTTTTGATTTGGGAGTATTGAATACACCATATTTATTAGACATTCATTATACTGTAGCTGCCATTAAATATTTATTTTGTAATAGCTGCCGTTTCAGTTACACAACTTTTTATTTGATTTCTCTGTTCATTTATCATTCTACTTTGAAGGATTTATCTTAGAAAGTGGTAATGAAGTAAATCTTTTTATGTTCATTTCTAGTACTTTGTAGGGAACTGTCGATGGAGCCAGGTCCATACCTTGAAATTATAAACTTTGCCGGCCCTCCAATTTGCAAATATTGGAACTACCATAGAAAATTAAAGGAGGGTTTGAACATTCTAAGAGGCAAAAAGGAAACCCTGAATGCCCGCTATGAAGACACACGATTAAGATTGAGTCATGAACTTTGTCATTTTGGAAAACAGCCGAAGCAAGAAGTTGAAAATTGGTTAAAGAAAGTGGAAAAGATCATTGGTGAGATACAAAGTCTTGAATATGAAGTCGGTAAAGTCAAGTATTTGTCACGTGCATTCCTAGGAAAACGAGTCTACAAAAAGATAGAAGAAACAACTGAAGTTTATGGCGAAGGTAGTTTCTCTGAGAGTTTGGTAATTTATGATCCTTCAAATAGTGGAATGGCGTTATCAACACCAGAGTTGGTAAGTGAAGTTGCTGTAAAAGAAAAGATTTGGCAATACTTGATGGGCGATAGCTTATGCAAGATTGGAGTTTGTGGATTGGGAGGGATAGGGAAAACAACCATCATGAAACACATTCATAATGAACTCTTGAGGGAAGCTAAATTTGATAAAGTAATTTGGGTAACCGTATCTCAAGAGTTTGATGTATTTAAGCTGCAGAAAGACATTGCATCCTTACTCAGTAAGGAACTCAGTGAAGATTTGTCAAACCATGAGGATCAAGCCATACGTGCAGGAATGCTATCAAAGATACTGGAATCAAGAAAGAGGCATGTGCTAATTCTAGATGATGTGTGGAAGAGATTTTTTCTGCCGGATGTTGGAATCCCTGAGCCGAGTATAAGCAATGGATGCAAATTGGTTTTAACAACCCGTTCAATGGAGTTGGCACAATCTATGGGCTGTGAGGTAATCAGAGTTGCGCCACTTTCTGAAGGGGATGCATTAAAATTGTTCTTGAACCATGCCGGACGAGATGTTTATGTTCCAGCTCTAAAACCAACTTTGGAACAAGTTGTAGAGCAATGTGCAGGTCTACCTCTTGCAATTATCTTAATTGGCAGCAGCATGAGAGGAGAGTATGATGTTCGTATGTGGAAGAATGCACTAAACAATTTGAAAAAACATGCAGGAAGTGCTGATGGTATGGCAGATGAGGTATTTCCGAGTTTAAAATTCAGCTATGATCGGTTGCCGAGTGCAAAACTAAAGCATTGTTTCTTATATTGTGCCTTGTATCCTGAGGACTTTGAAATTTCAAGGCATGAGTTAATAGAATATTGGATTGTTGAGGGACTCATAGAAGAGATGGATACTAGACAAGAAATGTATGACGAGGGCCTTTCTATTTTGAAAAGGCTTGAAAACAATTGTTTGTTAGAAAGTGCCAAATACGAAGGACTTGTGAAGATGCATGATGTTGTGAGAAACTTGGCATTGCATATAACAAGTACCGAGAGTCCTCGATATTTGGTAAAAGCTGGCTTACAATTGGAAGAGCTACCAAATGAGCAGGAGTGGAAAGAGGATGTCGAGAAGGTTTCCTTAATGCAAAACAAAATAAAAGAGATTTTCTTAGATGTGGCAATTCCGAAGTGCAGTAGGATCTCAACCTTGTTGTTACAACGCAATCATAACTTAGAAAGGATTCATGAATCTTTCTTTACGCTCATGACTGGGCTGACGATTCTTGATCTTTCTGAAAATCGGAAGATCAAAGCTCTTCCAAATTCAGTCTCTGAGTTACAAAACCTCAAAGCATTGTTGCTTATTCTGTGTTCTTCCTTAGAATATGTGCCTTCTTTGTCAAAACTTCGAGGTTTGAAGAAGTTGGATCTTGGTTATACAAATATTAAAGAGGTTCCTCATGGAATGGAAATGTTGGTACATCTTAGATACCTTAATCTCGATTCAAGGAGTCTAAGAGAGGTACCTGCTGGAATATTACCAAAACTCTCCCGTCTTCAGTACTTGTGGTTAAACGGAACACCTGATGTGATGGTAGAAGAGGAGGTTGCTGGATTGAGGAAGTTGGAAACTTTGAAGATACAATTTAAGAATCTTGAAGACTACCACCTCTACTTATCTCGGCTGCAACCAGGATGCCTCAACAGATATTATTTTCATGTTGGATCTGACTTTGGGGCATTATCCTTTCGATTTTATAGTCATGGAAAATGCGTTGGATTTTATAGATTGAGTGGAGACTCCATAATACTTCGAACTGACATTCAGGTGGTGTTTTTTAAGGAGTGCCATGATATAACAAGTTTAAGTGATCATAATTCTTCCTTCAAAGATGCAACTGATTTGAGGTACTGCTATATAGAAGATTGTGAAAGGATAGAGTGCCTCGTTTCTTCTTCCTCCTGCTACAATATTCTTCAGAGCATTGAGAAACTGCAACTTAGGGATTTGGATAACTTTAGTGTACTCTTTAGAGGAGAAAGAGACAGATCAGCTGCATCAACACCAACGCCACCTGGCATGTTTTCTCGTCTCAAATTTATTCAGATACGGGATTGTCCAAAAATAGAGAAGTTGTTCTGGCCTGAGTTGGTGCACAACCTCCAAAACTTGGAACAGATTCATGTTGCCGATTGTGCACAACTTGCGGAAATCATTTCAACATCGGATGATGATGAAGAGAACAAGGAAGAAGGAAGAGATTTCAATGTATTCACTCTTCCCAAATTAAGAGAAATGACCTTTTGGAATTTACCGCAGTTAAAGTTCATATGTAATCGTGGATCATGTATGGAATGTAATTCTCTAGAAAGAATCATGATAGGCGGTTGTCCAAAGCTTAAGCGAATCCCGCTCTTGCTTCCCCAGCCCGACAATGGACAGCTACTTCCTCCTGTCTCCCTTGGAAAGATTGAAATAAAGTCAAAAGATTGGTGGGATTCACTAGAGTGGGATCATCCCAACATTAAAAATGTCCTTGAACCATCTTTACGCGTGGTTCAGTCTCAACCATTCTTCACACTTTGACACTTTGACACATCACCAATCTTTGCTGATCGTGGGTTCTTTCATCGTGAACTGAGGGACTTCTTCGAGTTCGTGATTATTCTCCGACCATCAAAGCCCAAGGGCTGTGCTTTCCACTCTCAAAATAGAAAATATACAGAGCTTGTGACTTTATCTGCTATGGTCTATTAGTTTTCATATATATATTTGATTCAGAGTTCAGAGTCTTATCTCTTTAGAGCTTATGAATTTACCTTTTATGCAGATCATCATCATCCACTTGTTTCAGCACATCTTGTTTCAGAACATCTTTCATGTGATTAATGTAAAGATTGTTTGGCTATGTAATTCATAATCTGCTTAGGATTATATCTCGTCTTTGTTTGTTTTAAAGTTTTCACAATATTTCATTTACCCCACTATGCAAGTAAAGAAAGCTCAAATAACAAATGCCATTTTCATTTCACATTGATAAAGTGTTTAAATTACAAAACAGTTGCAAGAAATTGTAAGAAGATTCAAAATTACTACACCACAGCCTGCACCCAAGAAAATCAAGCTGATACCATCCCAAATACAATAAATAGACAAAAGGTAAACAGTCCTGGTTTGACAAGAATACAAATCAATTCTCATTTGGCAATATGAGGCGATCTTGGCCTTGAATTATCTTCACTGATCGAATCACATCCCCTGTTTTGATTTGAGGTAAGATATCTCTCCCCACAGTGGAGTATCTATACATTGAAATAGTATATATGCATTCATTTCTTATGACTTATGAGTTATGAAAACTAAAAACAAAAGCGTTAGAGGTTTAAAGATGTACCCAAAAACCGAAAATTGCCCTTCATCGAAAGATAACCCCCCCAAGCCAGCCTTCAGAAAATGCAAATGACAGCTATATCACAATATAAACATAGGATAATAGGATCATTTTAGACTGATAATGCATGAAAGAATAAATTCAACTATTGACTTATATTATCTATTGTTTATTTGATCGTTGTATAGTAAATCAAAAGTTAACATCATCTGAGTTCTCATATATATATTTAAACAAAATGTTACAATGTACTCACATTTCTTTTATCATATAAATAGAAGAAAAATTGATAGGGTGCTGAGTAGTCTTCAGAATCTTCACTATGTGCCATGGCAACAGCTCCATAAACGGACAGTGGAAGAACTGGCAACTCTCCATCCTTTCAAGTGAAAATTAAAGAGTGAGAATTTCAATTGTTAGGTATGCATAGAGAATATATACATATATACCTGCACACTTAAGGTTGTTCTGTACAAGGGCTCAAATTGCCCGGATGGCTTCATTTCCAAAGGAATGTTATATCCAATTTTATCAAGACCGTTTTCTGTAAGAACAGCTTGGTCAGTACGACTTAGCCGTGCCCCATCATATGCTCCATCAATCACCTGAAAATTTGTTATATAATACTATCAGGAGACCACACATTTCCAATACTTCTAAGATTTTCATTCTAAGGAAACTTTGCAAGCAACATTTTAACAAAAATAAGAACAGGTAGCTTTCAGATTTCCTATTGAAAACTTCATCAGACTAGGAAAGAAAAGTGCCTGACATTCTTAATCACGTTCTGAAATTAATATCCATGCATTAATATTTTATCCTAAACAAAAACTACCCCAGCCAACTTGATGAAACTCGACTCCAACTACCTAAGCCAAGTTACATGAAACCTTTGGTAGAAAAATCAGCCCAAAAGCTTAAGCTATCAAGTTTGTCAAGCCAGTCATGAAGCTGTATCAAATCCAATATTTAATAGATAAGGGATTCTCAATGTTCCGTCTCAGATTTGAGCCTAACTGAAGAAAGGATCATGGAGAAACCAACTCAAAAGTTTAAGCTATTACATGAAGATCCGAACTAGTATAAGAGACGATCGTGTAGGAACTGCATCAGGAGGCTGAGGTGAGGTTCAACTACCTTACCAGTTTTGTGAAATTCACAGCTGTCAGTCGTGCCAAATATCCATCTAGAACAACCTGAATCCATTCAAAGACTGTTAGATGAAAACTATAGTGCAATCATCATCCATTAACCACATAGTGACTGTTGAGCAATGCTGAACAAGTCCAATTGTCAATCCATTTTAAGTACTAAATACTGGTTCAGTGACTGTATTGAGCAATTATTCAAAGAAGTACTCAATAATCAAAGATTAACAAATAGCAACAACAACAATCTGTAAGAAGAAAACTAATGGTGGCAGCAGAAAGTGGGATATGCAGTGGGATGAAAGACAGTTGATACAAAATTTAAAGTACCAGCATAGAAAGTGGAAACAGTTAACTCAGAACTCAGAAGTGAATACACCTAAGACTTTTAGACAGCAGAGGAGCTCATGAGCTTATAATTACAACTTTGTTTTGTAAATGTGTGTGTGTGTCTATAAATGTACATATATACATATTTACATGTGTCTCTGTGTGTGCATGTGCACTAGAGCTCAGTATAGTTTGATTTAACACACCTGTATTGGGGCAGTTTTCCTTTGTTCGCCAACAGCTTCTGGGGAAAATGTTGAACCATCTGATTTCTCAATGGTAAGTTCAACAGTCCCTCGTCCTGTTAGCCTGCAAAATAAAAGAGCACCAGCTTTTAATTCCAGAAGAGACATTATCAATATAAATAAATAAATAAAACAAAAATAACTTATCTTTCACAAGGTCTGTCAAATGTGAATCATTAAGTTAATGTCATATTGCATAGCAGTTAGCAAATTAGCTCTCTAACATGAAGACACAACTGCTATTACAGATAGAATTGCTATCCATTTTAACCACTGCTAAAAAAAACCCACCTATGGAATTGCCATCAGAGCATCCACCTTCAGAAAAAGTTCTCACTTGAAAAAAGAAGTTGATACCAAAAATCCAATATATAGTCCATTGAGTAAGTACATGCATATTAAGTTGACATATATATCTGAGGATAAAAATTTTCTCAAGTTTTGGGCCTTTCGGTTATTCTATACTGTGCACCGCAGGATTCTATGTATCATGAAACACTCAGTTGCAAAGAAATAATACGAAATAAGAATTTTTCTACATAATGAGTCACTCTTATTATACCTAGGTTATTGAGAAAAGAAAACTAAGATCACTGCATTCTTGGAATGTACACGCTACCATTATTAACTATAATCAAGATATATAATAAATAGAAAGTTCTAACAGTGACAAAACAAAAAGCTCAGAGAACTAAATTCAAAAAGACCACTTAAAAGAGGCAGAATTGGGGTTTAGGGGAAAGGGTGCATGCACACATCCTTTCTCCTCCAAAACGTTCCCTTTCCTTCCCTTCCATTGTGAATTGTAAAGACATGTTTAAAAGGATGATGGAAGTACACCGTAAGGTTACCTTAGCTTGACTTACTACTTTGGATGTCAAAATAAACCAAAGAAACACTAATATTAGTCCCACTATCAGAATGAACTGGTGTATTTAATTCTCAATAGTTATACTGTAAGCTTTTTAACTGGTTCATGTCTTTGTACTTTTCTCATATAGAAATAAAAGTGATTTCGTTTCTTATCTAAAAAGGAGAGAAAAATATCGGAACAAATTGTTATAGCAACAATGATTTCTATGAATTGCATATAATAATCTTCATTAAAATAGCAAATAAAACACTAAGTGATGAGTAGCGAAAAAGACTGACCTTGGATATTTCAAGTATTGTTCAGGCAACAAAAATGACAATCCAGGAGCCTGTTGTTAAAAATATTAAGTTGAGACTTTTAGGGCGCGTTTGGTATCGTTTTTAAAATGGTGTTTTTAAAAACTATTTTTAAAATGAAAAACATGTTTTAAAAATATTATTTTTAAAAATGTGATGTGTTTGGTAGTATTTTTTAAAATTAGTTTTCAAAAACGGAAAACGATGTAAATGTGTTTGGTATTATTTTTAAAATGAATGAAATAGTTGTTTAGAGAGAAAAGTTGTGGTTTATTTTGAAAACCTGTTTTGAAAACAATAGAAAACAGTAAAAAGTTGTTTTTAACTTTTTAGTTGTAACTTTTAAAAATTTGTTTTTTGTTTTTAAAAACAAGTTTTATAAAACACTTATCCAAACACTATAAAACTGTTTTTTGTTTTTAAAAACAATACCAAACACCACCTTAGCATGCACATATATTATTCCAGTAATATAAGTTTCCACTTTATATTACTGAGTTTATACTTTATAGGCAAAAGTATAGTCGTATAGAAAGTATATACTACATCGCAGTGACTAGAATTGAGGAAAGGATGTCAAATAATTTGTTGAATATATGGTGTTGATGCATTAGAAAAATCATCTGATACCACACAGGAACTGCAATTACCTGTAGCAACTCCAGTTCTGCAACGGTATCCAGCAAAGATGCAAGGCCAACAGATACTTTATAGAGTCCTGTTCCTTAATATATTTTATGAGAGTTTGCAGTCCACCCTAGCAAAAAAAATAATTCAAGAAATGCCAGTTACTTCTCTGGTTGTTCAGTACTGAAACAAGTGAAATGCTAGTTCAAAAAAAAAAAAAAAAAAAAAAAAAAAAAAAAAAAAAAACAAGTTAAATGCAGTTTCTCTGATGAATTATATACCACTTTGAAGAGAAATTATCCCTAGGACCGTGTAAATTTGATACACAGTAGATAGCTTTCTTAATATTTTTCAGTTTTTGAAGGCAGAAAGTTTGCTGGCAATAGGGTATACATCAGCAACAAAAAAGGTATAAAACTTCATCTTCCATTGCTAGGTGCTGATTTCTAGCCATGCACCTATTATTAGTCCAACTTTCTCTTGCATGTTGTTATCCATAGAACAATTTAGTTGAATTTTTTTATAAAAAAATAAATAAAAACAAAGTCCAACTCTTAATTTTTATGAATATATTGAACTTTAAAAATGATCATAGAGGCAGTTATATATTTTTATTTTTATTTTTCCTCAGCCAACCCGATGCTTGCATGGTAGTTAGTGTATTTTGGTATGGGAAATAAAAGAAGATATATGATTCTATCTTCTTTCGCATCTAAAATAGAAACTTAATTTGTTATTTTGAAATAAAATCTGATACCTTCCCGCCTATGAGAGATGCATATAATGTTGAACCCTTCTCCTTCAAGTCTGTTGGGATACTTCTCATTATAGAATCTTTTTCATCAATTGCTATCTGAGTACGAAGAAAACTAAAAAATGAAAATTAGACATACTGAATTATAGTAATGATTTTCTAAGACCAAATTGCAAAATAATTTAAAAAACGAGAAAATAATTTAAATAATGCATTCCAAGAAAACCCTGTGGAACTAAATCATGCAAACCAAATAGCAATTTGCTTTTACAATAAAAGAGTTGAAAGTGCTAGATATTTTGCAACAACAGCAATAGTGAAAAAACAGAAGTACAATATAAAATTGCAGGAGAAACTCCTGTGTGTGTATGATTGGAACAAATAAGTGCAGAAAATCCCTGGCACTTAGGTGCTGCAAACTTTGTATCAGTTCCACTTTGTTACTATAAATTTCTACCTCTCTAATACATTATCCGAAATAAAAGAAAACACCTTTAGATCTTTCTACACATTACCCTCCATGGTTCCATAAGGTTTTCTCTGTGGAATCCTTAGCAAGAATGAGATATCCTCCAAAGTAGCCTAAAAGAAAAAGCAAGTTAGTAGTTACTACTGAAACTATAGATTATAAATACAAATTGAATTACTGATATCAACCTGTATTGCCTTCATGTTCGTGTTTGCAGGGATAGCCTTTCTCAAAGCAAGTTCCCCAGTTCTTGGGACCTTGGTGTCCAGAGAATAAAGCACCGCCTTTGCAGGAGGAGAAGACCAAAATTCCTAGCCAATTAAACATATCGGTGAAGAAATTTGGACAAGAATAAGGATCGCAGCAATCAAAGTCTTAACTGTCTCCGTTTCATGTCCAACAGTTGATATGTACAATTTGGATGGAAAACTATGCCAGGTTGCTGGTTCCTGCATGACCCTAAATCCATTTTAGACAATGGAAAGACCTCAAAAGAGAACATATAGGTTCATCTATTCTTTTGATCTCCAACACTATAGGAGGCCATAAATGTGTAAGAAAATGAGAACTGGAAAAAGCCAAATTCCAGAGCAGAATTTGATTTTACTAGTCATGAGAGGCATAATGGGGTCGACAGAATAGCACACATGATACATCTCACTAACCAGGAAGCACAGCAATTACTTTCATAATATTTTGGTGCTACATTAATAAGTCATGGACGCAATGATCAAGAAGGGATCTTGCAACTAAAACTGGAGAGTCTTCAAGTCACTAGATGGAATAAGTTTCTCCGTCTTCTGCTTCCGAATCCTAACACACGTTTCATGATACAAGTTCACCAAGCACCATTTTTCTCTTAACTTATGAAAAAACAGAATGATTATTTCTTAAGCTACAGCAACCCCAACATTGCCCTAAGAGGGTCTTTATATGGAATTCTATGTATCCACCATTTATTTTCATAAATCTGAAGAAATGGGCTAGATTCTACATCCTATGCCAATAGAACTTGTTTGCAGAAACTAAGAAGCTGTCATTGTTATCACAGTAACTAAAACAACACAGACCATAATCTGTTTAGATCTAACCAGAGATAATTTAATCAGTTTCGTAACATTACAGACAAGATGAGGTTGGCCTAGTGGTATGCCCCTCACACACCCCGAATTATTGTAATATTTCAAAACAAAAAAAGCTCCATAACATTACATAACCAACAATAATGTCCTAAAATCTTCCTAAATTATTCAAGCCAGCAAAAATTTCCATTTATTTCAATAAAACTTTGCAACTAAACAAACACAATCAGCACAAAATACCCACAAACAACATTGAATTATCACATTTGAAAATTGCAAAAAAGAATTTTCAAGAAACCCTCACAAACTAAAATAAACAGTAGAAAATGGGTGAGAGCAAAATCAAAAGACCAACCTTTGTAGACTTGCAGTGCAGCTTGAGAGGGGCAATGTCAAATCTTGGAGGTCCATGTATGGTGTTGACTGGAAATGTGAAATGGGTAGAGAGAAAAGTGTGCCCTGGAGCGGTAGAGGAACAGAAAGAGAGAATGGGAGAGGATAAAGTGAAGGCCATCACTACAAGTTGGTTGATTTTGGTAGTTGCAGACTTGCAGATAGAGAGAAGTTGTGGGTTTGATAGGCCATCACCATAAAATGCTAGTTTAATTGTAAACCCCTACACATACATTCTATAAGTTGTGGGTTTGTGTCATGCCGCTCCCAATCCTAAAATATTACAATAGTTCAAAAAAAAAAAAAAAAATTAGAAAGATCAACTAATAGATCATTTCTATATTTATTATTGTATATGTATTATTGGTTGTGAATATATAAATATTTGAATTACACATTTATCTATTGAATCGATGAGTATGGAGATATCTCTATAGACCTCTCTTCTTTAGTTAAGGTTTTGAATGGGTCATTTCGAGTCGGAGGAGGTGCCCTTGCCCTTACCCCAATCCCTTGTTTGACCCGAAATTTAAAATAATCATAATTAAATATAATTGTTTTTAATAATATAATAAAATATTATCATTCACAAAAATAATACCATCAAAATAAAACATTACATAAATACAACTTACTAAATTTGCTTATTTATTTTAGTTTATAAATCCCCTTGGAATTAAATTTGGGTAAAATTAATTAACGGGGCAAGGGTTTCAAGTTGAGGGAACCCATCCCCATTCTCGTTCCCGTCCCCGTCCCTGTCCCCGACTCTGCCCTCTTTAACATTTCAGGTGAATTTCACTCTACCTGCCCATGAAACGAGGCACTTTCAATTCCTAACGGGGGTGGGGACCATAGAGTTATTATGCATCCCACATGAAATGAGAGTAACATTTTTTAGCGGTTTGATTTCGTCATATCACAGTAGAACCCAAATTAAAAAAAAAAGGTTAATAGCACCCATGCCCCCTGAACTTATAGCGCGGTAGCAAAGTGCCCCCTAAAGTTTTTTTCTTTGCATTAAACCCCCTGAACTTCTATAAATTTGCAAAAACTGACGGATTACTAACTTCCGTCCAATTTTTGGTTACGTGCAACCAGACTTAAGGGCAAAGTTGGAATTTAAAAAAAAAAAAAAAAAAAAAAACAAGCAACTCTGTCAAGCTCAGTCAACTTTGACAAAATGACAAAACGAGTTGGACCGAATCAACTCTGTTTCTTTGGTGGACTGAGTCAACTCGCTCAAGAGAAACTCAGCATCTGGAACTGCTACTCCAGCGTCAAGCCATCGACCTCTGCATTGCCACTCCATCTCCACTCAGCCAAGTTTTCCACCGAGAGTGTCGCTAGCCTCCTTCGTGTCGCCACATACCGTTCTCTCACCGCTGTAAAATGCTTGTATTTTAAATCACTACTTCGTCACGAAAATTGAGGATGCTTCCTCATTCTACATTGTCATAGCAGAACCAGACTCTTTGGTGCTGGAAAGGCTGGTTTTGCTCCAATGATTGTGATTATGCTCTCGAATCAAGGGATCGAGCGCGTTCACTGAAAATCGACGATATTATTTCATCAATTGAATCTGAACGCAACCCGACTTCAAATGGGCCATCCAAGCAGGCAACTTTGAAGCCGTCCGATCAGTCCTCGATCCATCTCTGAAGGAAGCCGAATCTCCTCGGGACTCGAACTTCAATGGTGGCCATCGACAGCAGTGGCCACCACCACTGTTCGATTTTTTTTTCAATTAATTTTTGGTTTTTAAAAATCATTAATAAATAGAAGGGTATTATTATCATTCTTTTAATTGAGGAATTAGGGATTTTCTTATGTAGTTGCCTTATGCCCCCCAAATTGTTTTTTTTTTAAATTCCAACTTTGCCCCTAAGTCCGGTTGCGCGTGACCAAAAATTGAACAGAAGTTAGTAATCTGTCAGTTTTTACAAATTTATGGAAGTTCAGAGGGTTAGTGCCAAGAAAAAAAGTTTGGAGGCACTTTGCTACTGCTCTATAAGTTCAAGGGACATTGGTGCTATTAACCATTAAAAAAAATAAAATAAAATAAAATGCTTTCTAGAGTACCACAGTGACTACAAAATTAAGAAATACTACAAAATAAGTTACCCAAATTTGTTTACATATGTATATTAAAAATGTTTGTCTATAACGTATTTGAATTACTTTAATTCAAATCTATTTTACGATTTTAACCTTCATATGTTAAAATTATTACTCCACTTAATATACTGAAGGAGTAATACCAAATATCACACCTAAAATCACAACTTTTCATCACAACATATGTGGCAATTGATGTATCAATTGGTGAGTCGATACATAGATAAGTGAGATAAATCATTAATAATATATATTCACTCTCCAATTGACACATCAGCTGCCACATGCGTTGTGATGAAAAAGTTGTGATTTTAGATGGAGTGCATTTTTGCTCACCCACACTAGCTAAGATGAACCATTACCATCCACTTCAGGTGTTGACACGTGTCCCAAAGTTAACCCAAAGTCCAAAGTTAACCCAATGTTAACTCAAAGTTTGGGACACGTGTTAACACCTGGAGTGGGTGGTAATTAGAGGTGACCACGGTTCGGTTAAACTGTCGGTTTTGTCCGCGGTTTAACCGGAACTGGATTGGCCTAACCGGAACCAAAACCGTCGGTTTGGAAACCGGTGGTTCCGATTCCGGTTTCGATTTGGGAGTCCTCCAAACCGTCGGAAACCGGCGGTTTCTAGGCCCAAAACCGACGGTTTTAACCGCCGGTTTATTAAAAAAAAAAAAAAAAAAAACAATCAGACGCTGCCACGTGGCAGCGTCTTTTAAAAAAAAAAGTTACCGTTAACTTTTAAAATATTAAAAAAAAAAAAAAAAAAACCAATCAGACGCTGCCACGTGGCAGCGTCTGATTTAGACAATCAGACCGTTCTGACCGGTATTAATAAAAATAAAAAATATATATCCACCAATCACACGCTGCCACGTGGCAGCGTGTAAAAAAAAATTGACCGTTCTGACTTCTGAATTTCTGACTGGGCAGTGGGCAACGGCCAATTTTTTTTTTTTTTTTCACCCCTTTATTTCTGTTATTTGCATAATCACCCCTCTCTACTATACTATAAATACCACCCCCCCTCCCCCTCCCCCCATATTTCATTATTCTTCACACCACTCTCATTCTCTCAACTTCTCTCAACTCCTCTCAATCTCAATTTTCAAATTCTCAATTCTCTCTACAATTTTATTTAATTCTCATTCATATATAAATTATTTCTTATATTTTTTACTATCTACTATTTTTTTCAATTATCAAATTGATTTACAATATTTATTTCAACAATATAATTTTTTCTATATATATATTTTTCCAACAATATAATTTTTTCTCTCATATATATATATATATTTTTCAAAAATATATTTTTTTCAATCATCTTTTTTTTTTTACTCTATATTTTATTATTTATATTTATTTTTTATAATAAATATTTAAACATATTTTTTACTTGCTTACTCTATATTTTTTACTCATATTTTTCAATGGCAAGTGGGGGAGATAGTTCAAGAAATAAGGACAAAGGAAAGGCTCCAATGGGAAACTTGTTGGAAGATATTGGTGAAGCTGTCAATTATGACGATTTGAATTTTCACCAATTCCTTCAAGATCGATTTGGATCCGATCCCTCTTCTACTCCTAATCCTCCTCTAACAATTCCCGAGTTCAACGAACTCGACCCCGCTCAAAATACCCCCCCTGAAAATCTATCTAATTCTAACCCCACAGCCTCTTCGGATGCTTTTTTTGCAGGTGAAGGTGAAGAAGAAAAGCCAATGAAGTCCGAACTCTTCAAAGTGCATATGAAGAAAACTAAGGTAGATAATGGTTTCCAAATCCAGTGCAATCACTGCGGCAGAAAATATAAGGTTGGAAAAAACTTCGGATATGGCACGTTATGGTCCCATATCAAAAAAAATCACCCATCTGAATACACGGTAGCAAGCAACCAATCCCAAATCTCCAGGTACGCAACCCCTTCTAATCAATTATTTCGTTACACGACTGAAAAGAATAGAGAACAATTAGCATTAATGGTTGCAACTGAACACTTACCTTTTGGTTTTGGTGAGAAGGTAGGTTTTATTAATTATTGTCAAAATGCATTAAATCCTGCAATGCAACGTGTTCCTAGATCCACTCTCACACGTACACTACATAGCATTTACAGAAGAGAAAAAAACAATTTGAAAACATATTTTTCTGAATTTCAAGGTCGCGTTTCCATATGTGTCGACATATGGAGCGACAATTTTGGTAGTCATTCATATTTGGGTGTCACATGTCATTATATGGACAATAACTGGGACATGCAAAAACGAATTCTTGCATTTCGTGTTTTTGATGACTCGCATTCAGCTCAAAATATTTTTCAACTCCTTAAAATCATTTTTCAAGAGTATAATATCCTAAACAAAATTTTTGCTATTGGCTTTGATAATGCTGCAAGCAATACTGCATCTATTCCTATGTTACAAAAATTGTGCAATCCCTATTTTGGGGGTAAATTATTTCATCAACGTTGTGCATGTCATGTTTTAAATTTGTGTGTTCAAGCTGGATTAGCAGAGCTTTCTACTTTTATTAGACCAATTAGAGATAGTATTAACTATATCTGGAGGCATAACAAAACCCAGAAACAATGGTTAAAATATTGCATTGCGAATAATATGCATCCCAAAAAATTTTCTCGAGATATTACCACTCGTTGGAATTCAACTTATAAGTTGCTTTGTGAAAGTGTTGAATATAAGGAATTATTAGTTTCTTTTATTACTTATAATGTTCCTTCAATTTCTCTTCAATTGAACCATTGGGATGTATGTATAAAAATTCTTGAATTGTTACGTGTTTTCAATGATGCTACCGTCGCTTTATCTGGTGTTTACTATCCCACTACTCATTCATTTCTTATTCAATGTGTTAATATTGTTGGTGCATTCAATAATTGTGATGTTGATCTTCAATTAAGTCCATGTGTTGATGCCATGAGGAGAAAATGGTTACAGTATTATGGGCAGATTCCAAATATTTACTTGCTTGCATCGTGTTTAGATCCACGCTTTAAATTTGAATATTTGCAGGTTTATTTAGCTAGTTATTACAAATGTTTAGATTTAGAAGTTGATGTTCTTCAGTATTGTGATTCCGTTAAGGAATTGCTTTATGAATTATACAATAAATATCTTAGAATATATGGTCCATCTTTGAATATGCCAGTTTCACAACCCCAACCCACAACTGGTGGTACTAGTAATTCTCAAAAATTTACATTAAGGGGTTTAGGGGATCGACTGTTTTCCGAAAGAACAAAAAAATTACGAACATCTTCTTCATCCTCAACGGAATCCGAGGTTGACTGGTATTTACAAGACACTCATAAATTTAAAGATGAAGAATTTAGTATCCAGGCTTGGTGGAAGAGTCATCAACAAGATTATCCAATTTTGGCAATTATTGCCAAACAAATTCTTGGAACGCCGGTTTCTACAGTTGCTGTGGAACAAGAATTTAGTGCAGGTGGAAATATTTTGGACCCAAGACGATCATCTATGTGTCCACAATCATTTGAAATACAGGCGTGTGTTGATGATTGGACAAAGGCCAAATATAGACAACAAGAACTTCAGCCGGAGATAGCGAACGACTTCTTCGAAGATGAACAAACGACGGGAACGGAAGGCAGTGAATAGATTCCGTTCCAACATCCAACCTCCAACACCGAGCAACTAATTAAAGGTAAAAGAACTACGTGGCCTTTGATTCCTCTACATTGATGGAGGATACATAGGCAGCTTAATTATGGTAAAAAATTAAGTGCAAAGCCGATATATTTTTTTTTTTAAAATTTTAACTTTATTACATTGTAATATTGTATATTTGAATTCAAACCTTCAAGGCCAATTTCTAATTTTATTTTATTTTTTGTGAAATTGTAAAGTTGTATTTATTAATAAATGTCAATTTATTTTTTTCTAAACATTGTGAACTACTTAAATACTTCAATGGAAAATGTTTGTAAATATATTGATTGGGATTTAGGAAAAAAAATTGAAAAAAATAAAAAATGGTTGTAAATGTATTTTTATTTAATAATTTGTTCATTGGAAATTTGGAATTATGATTGGGAAGAATTAATATTAATTGGGATTTGAAAAAAAAAATTGAAAAAAGAAAATGAAAAAATGGCTGTAAATATATTTTTATTTAATAATTTGTTCATTGGAAATTAGAATTATGATTGGGAAGAATTAAAATATTGATTATTTAATTGGGTTAAAAAAAAAATAAATAAATAAAACGGAACCGGAACCGGCCAAAACCGGAACAGCCAAACCGGAGGTTTCAAACCGGTAACAAACCGGTTTTTCCGGTTTCGGTTTCGGTTTCGGTTTTGGGTGCCTTCCAAACCGAAACCGGTGGTTTGTAACCGAAACCGGAACCAAACCGAACCGGTGCCACCATTAGTGGTAATGGTTCACCCTAGTTATTGTGGGTGAACAAAAATTCACTCTTTTAGGTGTGATATCTGGCGTTAGTCTGTATTGAAGTCAAGACGAAATGATCTCACACCAGTATAGTGATATCCAAGTGTCCGAGACCCAACTAATACAGATCTCCAAACAGACACTCAAATTGTTCGAATCACCGAAACCAAAGACGCATCAACAGAGGAGAGGAGTCATCCAACGGTCAAACGAGCAGTCCCAATCATGGAGCACTAGATCACCGGAATGTGAATCCCAATAACCCAAACCAGAACAACTACACAGACACTGTCGAAGCACAAACTCACACTCTCTCTCTCTTCTCGTCCCTGCTCTGCTCATGTTTGTGTTTCGATCTATGGATTGCTTGTAGTTTTCGTAGATCGACGAAGAAAAAATGGCAAATTATTTAGCTCAATTTCAGTCTATTAAGAGCGCGTGTGATCACATCGTAATTTCAGGTAAATCGCATTTCCTGACCTGATTCATGTCAATTCAAGTTTCTGTCTTGATTTTGAAGTTTTTATCTGATTTCGAGTGGATCAAAGATTCGTTATTACTTGCTTAATATTAGTATAAATTGTATTTAGTAGAAGAATTTGTTGTTTTGTATATAATGCCAATCGGTGGATGATTGTTTTATGTAATGTACGTGCAAAAATGGAAACTTTATATAACTGTGCAAGAGATAGCGACTTCTGTGATTGAGCAATCATTCCGTTGTTATGTTTGTTGTTGATGGTTTTGCTGTGAACTGTTTTTTTCAGTTGAAGATGTGAGCGATCTGTGGCCAACTGTTAAGAATGCATTTGAGGAACGGTTGCCGTTTAAAAGAGCTATTTTGAATAACAAGACGCGTAATCCTGTGCTTGTTGATAAATTGCCTGTTGAATTTATATTAACAACGGATGCGAGACTTCAAAGCAGATTTCCACAGGAGCAGTTGCAGTTCTGGTTTCGAGAACCCTATGCATCTGTAGTTCTCGTGACATGTGAGGTAACACTTGCAGTCTCTTTGACTTCATAAATGGTGATCATTCATTTCTTTTTTTTCTGGGTCATGGATAGATCTTAGCGGTTAGCGTGATGATTGGCACTGTGTCAGTGATGCTTGTTGCATTACGTGGCATCTTAATCTGTACTTCCCAGGTGTGAATTGGAATTTGGAACTTCTATAGAGTTTTTGGTTTAGAGATGTATTAAATAAACTCGAAAGAGTACCCTCATCTTTTAGCCAACTATTGCCACCTTTGAGTTCTGCTGTATATCGTCTTAAATTTGCTAGTCATATATTGTCTAGATTCTTGCTGGGGCTGTGCTTCATGTATGGATTTGTTTCTGATTGGCTGCATACTTACTAGAGTACAAAATTGTACCTAGATGCAGATTGCATGAGAACTATTAGATCTTTTGTTCATTAGGAGGGAACCCTATGATATGAAAAGTGATAACAGTGTTCTATAAACTCTATATGCCATGGGAATCTTAAAGGGACTGAGTGAGAAGTATAGAAGATGATTCATATTTATTAGGAACTGCCTGTACAACATGCATGGATACAGACATATAAAGTTTTTTCCTTAAGTTATAAACTCTCTTTGACTGGTGCTGGTAGTCTTTGTTATCAACTGATTAGGGTTTAAACATATTCATTTCATTTCATAAATATTGAGGGGTTAGAGGAGAAAAGAATGTCATTTGTTTCTTCATATTGTACAAACTTTTGTTTCATGGACAAGCGAACATAGAGGGCATTCGCTTATTTTATTTCTTTTTCATGTATATGCATAATGCATGCATGATTGTTAATATAGTTTCACTATTTGTATCATGGATATCTAAATCTAAATGGTGTTCTTTTAAACCTGATTCTATTAAATGGAGCTCGGATTCTTGTTCTACTGCCTGTTTCCTTAAATGCAAATATAACTCTTGTGAAAAGTACTAGATTTTGAACCTACAAAAATTTCAGAACTCTAGATGATTTGTAGTTGTAGATTTTTTTTCTTTCAAATACACTTACCCTTTTGGTAGCCATTAACTTTCTTTTTTCCTCTACTTTTCTGTGATATTGTGTTCTTGCTAATCTTTCTCTCTTGCTATGCTTATTTTTTTTTCTTCAGGATCTTGATGAGTTCAAAACCATCCTACAACTCGCCTTAAATTAATTGTCCAAAATGATGAACGGGAATGGTTTATTGTATTTGTGTCTAAAGCTCACCCAAACAATGATCAAGCCACCAAAATGGCAAAAAAAGTATATGCCAGACTTGGAGTTGATTTTAGCTCCAAAAAGAGAGAAAGGTAAGCTTGCAATTCTTGATGCTGTCTTTATACTTGAATTAGTTTATTGAATACAACCCCGTAAGGTAACCGTTTGACCAAAAAGTTTATACTTGTGAGTAAGAGCATAAACAATTGTATCAAGTACTTTAACACACTCCCTCAAGTGCAAGATCAACAAACTTGTTACACGACTAGCCCTAACATAGACACATTCAAAATAATCATCAATAACAAACATGAAGTTAATCACGTTAGAAGGCTCAAACCCAAACACCCCTTATAATTAAGACTCTGAAAATAAAATCTACTTAACATTTCCACTATTAATCAAGCTTATGTATTATAATTTACTTAATATTTGATGCATTCTAAGCTTTTCTAGAGCCTTGCCATTCACTATTTGAATATTACAATATCAAGATATTGTACGGGTAAAGCTAATACTCATAAATAGGACAATAAGGATGTAACTAGGAATAACACACATGGAATCCAGAACATTGTCATTATAGTCATATTTCATTGCTGGTGGTTATGTCTGAGGATTCAAAAGCATCATATATCACCAACTCATGAGTATGACTGTATTATGGGGTGGCAGGGGGTTGAATATGTCTATTGAGAAAACTTTTCTTCTTGAAATGTGAAGGGAATAAAGCAAGAGTTTTTAAAGAGTTTGTTATTTCCATTTCGTCTTTAATAGTCTAAATGTATTTCAGGTGCTGCAAATTAGATATACATGGCCCTGAACCAAATTTTTGGGAAGACTTAGAAATCAAGATTATTGAGTCCATCCGGAATACATTGGATATGCGTGTGCAGTTTTATGACTTATGAGGATGAGATACACAAGCTAAGTGAGCTACGATTCATGCCAATCTGGAACTTCTGTAATTTTTTAATTTTAAAGGTTATCTCTATTCTCAAATTGTGAACCTAGAGAATGTGATAAAGATTTTTGTGGCTACAAGGAGAGAATGTCCTGATTTTTAACTACCATAGTTTTGCTTTTAAGCTTTCATGTTTCACTATCTATTTTGTTGAAGACATGTCTTTGATTTGCATTTCAATTGGGACTGTCAATGCTCAAGACATATATGAAAGAACACACTTGACACAGCAAATATTGAGTCATAACTCTTAAGGAATTCTTTTGTCCTTGGTAGCCTTATATCCCTTGCTTATCACATTCTTGGAGTTACTGGCTTGTCTTAACACTCTCTTCTGTTCACAGGAAAGCCTAGCTTTTATGTTTGTGATGGCTTATCTTCATGAAGACGCCTTATGCGAATATGATGAACTAGAACTGTGCTATTTGGAAACAGGTGCCAAATAAATATGCTTGTCTTCTTATATGCTTATGTTATATTGTTTCTTTTATTCTTTTTTTTTTTGTTCCTGTTGCAGTACATATCCTGTTTTCAACTTATAGACTTTCTAGTAAAAGGAGTGTATTTATATACAACTCAATTCATGTGCAAATGTTTGTGGGGGATTTTATGGATTTAACTCAATTCATCCTAATTATGTTTGTTGCCCTGCGAGATATTTTACTTGAATGTGTGGTTTTATCAGCTAAAAGTTCAAAAGCTGATAAAACTGTCAGAGTAAGGCACTGTGAATTGTTGTTTTAAACATATCCCAGTTCTTTGACAATTGACATTGTTAAATGTTCTTCAGGGAGTCATTGACATTGATATCTTTGGTGTGAGGCATATGTATTTACTTTGAAAATATAAGCATGTGTTCAGTAGCAATATTCATACCAATAACATTTTATACTACTTTTTGACCTGCTTTTTTATGACTGTTTCTGAGTAGTAATGGATCATTAATTTATTTTGATGTAATGCAGTTAATATGACTGGGAAACAGAGGGAATTTGGAGGCGTAGAGAATGGAGATGAGGAGGCAGCAGTGCTCAATTTTGAAAATAAACCATTGACACAGATTGTTCAAGATGACTCATTCAGGGAATAATATTTAAGCACCCTAAACATTTTCATGTGTTTTGTGGGGGGTGGGTGGGGGGTGTGGAAGGGATTTATGTAGTTTAGTTGTTAAATAATATGTCTATAAACAATCTAAAATTATACAATGATTTTTCAATGTCAAAAGGTTTATCTTTCCAGATTTCGTTGGAAGACGCTAGATAGAAGAGAGAGTTGTGATGGGAATTGTCAACACATATTATTTATTGATTTTTTATTTTAATTAATTAATTTGATATTTTTATTGACAATCAGATATTAAACAAAATTAGATAATATTTTAATATTTCTATCAAATAATAAAACAATAAACAGCAAATATATGTGAAGAAAAAAGGATCAAGCCTGATGTAATTTTGATTTTTTTTTTTAAATTTATTATTATAATATTTTTCACAATTTTTCCAATTTGCAGTATCCAACCAAACGTGTTTTTGCCGTTTTCATTTACAAAATATTGTTTTCAATTATTGTTAACAGACATATTTTCAGTGTTTTCAGCTTTTAAAAATACAAAAATCAATTATTCATTTTCAAAAGAAAATTTACAAAACAAAAAACAGAAAATAAAAACATTACCGAACATTGCCAAACTATTACATGATGATCATTGAAAAGAGTGAGTGGGTAGATAGAGAGGGAGAGACGGATTCTTGGTTTTGTCAATTTATCATTTTGATCAGAGATAGAGAGTGCAGTTGACAAGCAAGCTTTTATCCCCAAGGGTTGGTGCCGCTAGTCATTGGGGTGAGCTGTAGACTTAGACGTACGTCCTGGGTTTGATCCCCGGTAACCACATTTCTCTAGGGGCCACTGGAGGTTTACCCAGCTGTTAACTTCAGAGCCTCGTGGGATTAGTCGAGGTGCGCGCAAGCTGGCCCAGACACCCACAGATACCAAAAAAAAAAAAAAAAGCATGTGGATCACAAATAGTTTAGTAACAATTGAGTCCAAACAAATACTTTGCTCTGTTAATCGATAAAGTAAGGGCTCACAATACTTTGCTTCTTAAATGGCAGAGGAATATTTATACAACAATTCTTTGCTTTGGATTTTGCTTTCCATGTCTTGTCATGATGGTTCAGCATCTACTGCTACTTGCTCTATAAATATTAACTTCTCATATAGGATTGACTAAATATCTCTTCTTCATACTTCAATATATATATATATATATCTTCGTTGTGCGAGGCTTCGTTGGTGTGGGAGTTTAGTTAGGGGGTTCTGCGGTGTTTTGTTGCTTTGTGGCTTTCTAGGGTCGTTTCTGTTGTCCTTTTGTTGTTTGCTGCTGTTGTCTTGTTTCGGTGCTTCCTCTGTTCTTTTCTCTGGGTTGTTCTTCTCTGTTCTTTGCTGGCGGGGGCTGGTTTGTTTTTGTTTTGTGCTGTGGGGTTCCCCCTGCTTGTGTGTTTTGTTTTCCTTTTGCCGTTTGGCTTAATAAAGTGCTGTTCAAAAAAAAAAAAAAATATATCTTCTTAAAGAAAACTAATTTCAACAAGGCCATCCATTTTAAGGTACATTTCAAGTCTAAAATCCAAATCATTGATTGTATTTAGCAATAAAATTTAGGCAAATATAGTGACTTAAATCATTGATTGTATTTATTTAGCAATTTTCAGTCTTCAGACTCGTCAATTCAGACCAGCACAAGATATTTTCAGGCAAGGTACATACCAGTACTCCTTCTTCGTAATTCTTTTATAATTAATAGATGGTATAATCTAATCTACATTAGAAAAAAACTTTCTTGACCAGTAAAAAAAAAAAACCACCAAACACAATCTAATTTTGATTTAGGATTTTATCTGTTATTAGTTTCAATCTATCAAATAAAAACGCCAAACAATTAATAGTTATAAGAGTATAAATGTAAGATTATTCATTTTCATATGTTTTTTTTCCCTGAAAAAAATAAACAACTTCAACACTTGTATCAAAAGTTGTGGAAAAAATAAATAAAAAAGCAAACAAGCATGTCATTCAAATTTTTATTTTAAATACTATTTAGTTTTCGGTCAAATTCAGGTCTATCTATTAAATTGTGTTTAATATGACTTCCCTCTCTATTGATCATAAGAATTTTTTTTTTCTTATATCAAGAGCTCTATTGTCAAAAGATTTTCTAATTTATTATTATTATTATTATTATTATTATTATTATTATTATTTGACATCAATTTGAGAAAAGTTTTTTTTTTTTTAAGTATTTTAAGAAGTCATTTAATATCAAGAGCTCTAATGCCAAAAAAAAAAAAAAAAAAAATCCAAGCTCAAATTTTGGAATTTTGCAAAAACTCTTTTTGAGCTTTTTATTATTATTATTATTATTATTATTATTTTAAAAAAGAAAGAAATAAATTATCTTAAAAACTAATAATACTACATTGCATGCGCAAATTCTAACGTATCCCTTTTGAATATAAAACTATTTTATTTGACAACCAAACAACATTAATTTTTTTGTTCAAAACTCTATTTTGTGAATATTCTAGTTTCAAAAGATATACTCGTAATGACTCAACTTAAAATACATTTTTAAGATACTAACCTTAATAAAAGAAAAAAAAATAAAGTCCCCCATTAGTACACTTTTCTATTATGATTCAATTCTTTAAATACAATCGCTCAATGTGTCTTGGTGGTGAAAAGTGCTATTATGAGTAGTATGTGATTGCATGTATATAATGTTATCGCATACAAGTTGTATGAGATCACGACAAAACAAAACTTAAATTTTAATGTGATCGCATGTGAGTTGTATGTGATCATATATGAATTGATATGATTATGTCAGGGGTGGCTCAAAGGTGTTTGGAGCCTTAGGAAAAAATTTAAAATAGACCTTCGATTTGATTGTCCGGTTATTAAATTTTCATTCAATGCCTATATTTATTTTTCTAATTGGTGAAAATTTTATTATTTATCAAGAGCCATTTTTTGTGATCGATTGCAGTAGGAGAGTTTGGTTGAATATAGAATATGTAAACTGATATATTTTATCGTGAATATATATAGCTGATAAATTTTTAACCGTGGAAAGAATAACTTTAGGTAGAATTTAAATCTATATAAATGTTGTTTACTTGAAAATAGGAAACTTTTGATTTTTGAACATAATTTAGAAGTTAAGAGATATTATTTTTGAAAATTAGATAGAAGATTATTTTTTTTAATAGGTAGAAGTTAGAAAATATTGAATATTAAATTTTAAGAGAATTAATTAATTTTATATCATATTAAGGATAAAGGGTATGGATATGAACACCCATTTTTATATATACACCTATGTCTAAAATTTAAAAATTAAATATTACTATAAACCTCATCCTAATGCCAACAGTACCTTCATTGAAATAAATATATTCATTTTAATACATTTTATTTATAAACACTCTTAAATTATTACCACACCCAATTTATAAAAGAAAATCATATTATTTTTGAAATCAAATCATTTTTTAATGATAGTCCAATTTACTTTTGGAAATATATCGAATGTAAGAGTCTTATAAAAGAGAATATGCATATGAGGTCAAAAGATTTTCAATTTGAAATTCTCTTATTTATACAGCTATGTTAAAAAAAATAATTCTTATAGACATATATGGCTACCTTAAAAAAAAAAATTATATATATAAAAAATAAATAAATAAAAAACCTATTGATATTTACAGCTATAGTTTTTTTTTTTTTTTTTTTTTTTTTTTTTTTTTTTTTTTTTTTTTTTTTAAGTTGTTTTTTGATAGTTTAATTAGGGTTTATCATAAGTATTTTTTTTTTTTTTTTTTTGAAAGGTAAGTTTTTTTTTTAATAAAGAAATATAGTTAAAGATATTGGTGTAATTAAAGAGTGTATATAGTATTTGGTTTATTTTTAATTAAAGTCCTTATTGGTAAATTTCTATTGGAATATTTTTGTAATTAATTTTTTTTTTAAAATATGGGTGTACTGATAAGTTTTATGGGTATCAATATCGGCTCCCAAGAATAAATGATAATTTTTTAGGTGGGGCTTTAGGCAACTGCCGCCCTAGATCATGCCCAAAAAAATCTTGACCACATATAAATTTTTAAAAGTGCATAGTACACCGTGTTCTATAGATTATATATATGTATATATAAACAATTTTTTAAAGTGTGCTAATATTATCACCCATAAAAAAAATATGATTTGTATTTTGTACACCCATATTTTATTTAAATATTTAATTATAAAAATATTTCAATATAAATTTACCAATAAGGATAAATTATTTTAATTAAAAATAAACCAAATACTATTACACCATTAATTACACTTTTCATATCTTCAACTATATTTTTTTATTAAAAACATATCTCCACGGTCTTCTCCTTGAGTGTGATCACTATTCATGACCTCATCTTGCCATTCAAACCTTCTTCAAAAATCAATTTCCAACTCTCTTTGTTTATCTGCCCAAATGTAGAGCAAAATTCTCATATGCAGTGTTAAAATTTTTGCATTGCGAGTGGTTAAAAAAATTATTCCGTTATCAATTTGAGATGAGTTACGAAGTGGATTTAGACAATAAGACACCTTCCCTGATTAATTCTTCCAAGACAATAAGACACCTCGCCCTGCTTAATTCTTTGAAGATTCTCCGAATCAATTCATCTTCAGAAAGTGTTGCAGGAATAATTTGTTGTAGTATATCATTAAATACATGCCAGGCATTGAACACACTTGGAACTTGACCCAGGCTGTGTTGGTGAAGTAACGCTTCAAACAAATACACATCTAATTTTCACCATTCAGTTCACAAATTGGTAAAGAATAAATAACATCCGCAAACTTTTAGTACAAAGAGTGAGTCTCTCATAAGGGGTCCCTTATTTTAATTTCGGTAAAGACCACTATCAAATTACATTGATTTGAATGAATTTTGATTTGAATTTTTTTGTGGATGATAAGTTCATTGAAATATACCCATGAATAAAATTTGAGAATTTTTCCAGTACTAGAACTATTTATCCCGATTTTTTTAAATATGAAGGCATCAGAAAAGTTGGCGAAATATAGGAAAATTTAAGAAAAATAATTACAGTGCTTGAAAAATTTTCAAATTTTATTCATAGGTAGATTTCAATGAACTTATCATCCATAAAAAAATTCAAATCAAAATTTGTTCAAATCAATGTGATTTCATGGTGGTCCTTACCGAAATTAAAATAAAGGATCCTTTATGAGAGACTTACTCTTAGTAAAAATATATCATTATATGTTTGACCTTTTAAATATTTCACATTTGGATCCAAAGATAAAATATATTTTTTTTAATTGGGTATATTAATAATTTAAGAGGGTTTATAAAGAAAATGTATTAAAATAAAGGGATTTTAGTAAAAATGCCCTATTCGAGGGGAAATTTCAAATATACCCCATGTAGTCAAAAACTTACAAAAATACCCCCACTTAAGTAATTTTTTTTTATTTTTTTTTTAGCAGCAAAGATTTATTAAGGCCTAAGCAGGCAAACCACAACAAACACCCAAGAAAGGGAAGAAAATAGAGGGCGCAGCCTTAAAAAATAGCAGCAGAAACAAACGGACAGAAAGCAAACAAAGACAACAAGCAAAAGGGAAACCCCTAAAAAACACAAATAGAAAAGCTAAACATTAATGAACATCCCACAAGACCAAATCCCCCTCCATGCTTGAGCCTTTCTTTGCCACTTAAGTAATAACTACCATATTTATTACCATCATCACTTTTACCAACCAATGATACAAAAATAAAAGAAAAGAAGTAAATTATACATCGTTTGAACAAGATAAATGAGATGGAACTCTTCTAATTCTTTTTTTTTTTTTCCTTTTTCTTTTGGATGCATAAAAGTGTTGAAGAAATTTATATAAAGTGTTGACAATGTGAGTTTTCGGAAAAAAAAAATAACACTTTTCTTTCATCACAATCTATATATTGATAGAAATAATATGGGTAGGTTTTGTATTTGTTGGGTTAATTTGTAGACCCGATGTCAGGTTATAATTGACCCGAAGAACAATTTTTGAGCTTCGGGTAGGGGGCAACCGGAAGCTCTGAAATTCGTCTTCGGGTCAAGGGTGCCCCGATATCGAGTCACCCATGGCTCAAAGAACAATTTCAAAGCTTTGGGTTAGGGGCATCCCGAAGGTACATCCCGAAGCTCTAAAATTGTTCTTCGGGTCAATGATGACCCGATATCGAGTCACACCTGACCCAAAGAACAAATTCAGAGCTTCGGGTTGCCCCCACCCGAAGCTATGAAATTTGTTCTTCAGGTCAATGGTGATTTGATAGCGGGTCACACCTGACCCGAAGAACAAATTTCATAGCTTTGGGTTACCCTACCCGAATCTCTGAAATTGTTCTTCAGGTCATGGGTGACCTAAAGTCGGGTCACTATTGACCCGAAGAACAAGAACAATTTTAAAAAAAAAAAAAATAGTTTATGTGTTTATATATTAATTTACACTCCTTATGTTTGAAGTAGTAAAGTTTTTTTTTTTTTGAATTGATAATCTATATTTAAAATTTTCCAGGATTGAAGATGACAAATGTGCAATTGGTTTTGAATTGGGGTGGAGAATGGAAAAGTGATCGTGGTGTATATTGGTATGACGGTCGGAGAGGAAGGGCATTTGATTTTCCAAGGGATGCAAATTATGATCAACTATTAGATAAGGTTTACAGCGTGATCGGGATTGATAGAAATCATTATCGGGTTACTCTTACGACAGTTGCACAAACCATTTGTCCTAGCTTGCCTATCGAGATTATTGATGATGATGATGTTGCATTGTTACTATGCCGAGAGGATGTTGACCCTCTAGTTTACATAAGTGTTGAGGAAATCGATGATGACCATCCAGAATTGAAGCATAATATTTGTCCAGAGTCACCTCACTGCCCATACCCTGCAACTCAACATATTCGAGAGTGTTTTATAGAAACTGCCAACAATGGTAATTCCCCTCTTCATAATTTTGGTTTCATGATAACTAACAACTGATTAAGGAATTGGGGTCAATATATCATTAGGGGTAGTTTAGTCTTTTAGGGGCAATTCTAAAAAAATAATTCTAAGGGTAGGTTTGCAATTCACCCCTCAAATAAGCATTTTTCCTAAAATCCCTAAAATAAAATATATTAATTTCAATAAGGGTACTATTGGTATTAGGAATGATACTTATATGGATG